>JACAXG010000111.1:2296065-2430507 GCA_018881555.1 Amblyornis subalaris | reverse complement strand
TGCCCACACAGTCTGGTGTCGTCAGGGAACTTGCTGAGGTGCTCTCGATGCCACTGTCCCTGTCACTGACAAAGGTGTTGAACAGTATCAGCCCCAGTACTGACCCTGAGGGACACCATTGGTCGCTGCCCTGCACATAGACAAGGAGCTGTTGACCATAACTCTTTCTGTGCAGCCATCCAGTCAGTTTATCTACTGAGTGGTCCATCTGTCACATCCATATCTCTCCATTTAGAGACAGGCATATCATGTGGAACAGTGTCCAAAGCTTTGCCTAAGTCCAGGTGGACAATGTAAATTGCTCTGCCCTTACCTGCCAGTGCTGTAGCCCCATCACAGAAGGTCACCTGGTATAACTTCCCTTTCATAAAGCCATGCTGGCTCTTACCAATCACCTCTTTGTTTTCCATGTGCCTTAATATAGTTTCCAAGAGAATCTGCTTCATGATCTTGCCTGGCACAGAGGTGAGACTGACTGCTCTGTAGATCTCTGGGTCTTCCACTTTCCCTGTTTGTAAAAATGGGGGTTATGTTTCCCTTTTTCCAGTCATCAAAGTCTTTGAAGTCATGCAAAGTGGACAGAGGGTTTTGTGACAGGTACCTACTTTTTCATGCTGTCCATTTGTGACGGTTGCATGGCAGTTATTCCCTCCAGTATTTTAAAAACAGAGTGCTCTTAAGATGTCACTTTAAATTAAAGCCAAGGTTTTGAACAAAATAACTTATTTATATTCTTGATTTAGATTTCAGTACCATGCTGAGACTAAATTTCCTCAGCCTGTCTTCTCTAGCACAAAGATAATTTTATTTATCTGCATTAAATTTCTGTAAGATATAGAAAACTGTTTTGGCTTAGAGGTAAAAGGTGCTTGTGCAAACTTGATACTAGGTGAAAGATTTTCCCATGCCCGACACCCGTCTTCTGTCTGAGGTTGTCTGTGCGGTAGCTCACAGAGAATTCTCTTCCTCCTCAGCAACTTAAAACCAATTTTTTCTTAGTTTCTAGAAGGATGAGCAGGATAGCAGGATGTGGTTTTGCTCTTTCTGAGATTTTTTGTGCCTTTTGAGTTAGTTTAAAAAAATGGCTATTTTTTTCCTGAAAGATACTTATTAAAGTAATAGAACATATGAACAATAGCTACTGCCTATGTTAACCAGAAGGATGGATGGTACTTGCTTCCTTCATTCTTGGAAAGTTAAGCAAATTAATTCCCAAACAGAAATTCACATTGTCAAAAGACACTGCCAACATGAAGAGGAAGGGATCTTAAGTACTAGGTTTTTCATAGAAACCACAGAAAAATATATTGTGCCTCTGCCTGTTTTGAGATGCCTGTAGTGTTATTGCAGAAAATAGAACAGGCAAGAATTGTTTAGTGTGCCCTATGAGACAGGTGTATTGACTTTATAACCTTCATGGTGAGGCATTATTTACCAAATACAATTTTGAATAGTGCTGGATTCTGTTTGGAGAGTAAAGCTAGTAAGAGTAATGATAAAGAAATCAGCATAGAAAAGGTAGAAAGATAAGTATATTGATATTAAGGAGAGGACTGAGGAGAGCCCTTAGAGCTTTCTGCAAGAGTTCCAGTTCTATTATTTAAAATAAAGCAGAAATCAATTTCCTGTCTTTACTGATGTAAATTTTAAAAATTTCAAACAGCAGGTCTTTGACCCCATCAAGGCAACACTTTTCCTGACATCAATTTTGAACAGCTGAACAGAATCAGCTGGGTCCTCACTTGCCTGAGGCATGTCCAAAGAAGGCTCTGGAACGAAAACACAGCCCTAAGAAACACTGAATGGTCATTATTTTCACTGTGGTTCAAATCCTTTGTAAGTGCTTAAAGTCTGTAGCATTTGCTAAGGGAGTGGTGCATTGGCAGATAAGCCAGTGTTTATTAAATTAATGTAACAGTTTGTGAGAATTGCTGAAATTCAGGCTTTTAGAAACCACAGTCTTCAGTTATAGATAGAAATGAAACTTTATTTTATATGTTGCTTCGTACTTCTGATGGCTGGGAAACTAAGTCTCCAAACTCCCTTGCATTTATAGAGAATAGATACACTAATTTCAGTGTCTTGGCTAAATTCCAGTGAGTAATTGCATTCAGTTTATCTAAATTCCTCTCTAGTTTGAGTTGGTGGAGATAGTTTCCATCTTCTTTCTTGTGTTATTATTTTGGTGAGCAGTGTTAAATCGGCTGCTATTTTTTCAACTTGACATTTCTGTATTTTGTTAGAAACTGATATTATTCCAAAGTGTGCATATGATTTGCAAATTGCTTTGAAGCAAAACCAACCAAACAAAAAAGTAAATTGTTGTATTGTGCTATGTATCATTTTATGGAGAAGTGCTTGTAAAATATCATAATTATTGTTTTGAAATGTACTAAAATAGGGTATTTGTGTATACTCATTCTGAGGTTTTGAAGTCTAGTGTAAGAGGTAAACAATGTCATTTTGTTTAAGTTAACTCTGCATGAACATTTCTGTAAGTGTGAATTAAACTTACTTCAACTGGATTTGAGATACACAGGTGATAGATAAAGAATTAGTCCACATAAATAATGCAGAAAATTTGATGAGACTGTTGCAATACTGAAACAACTGACTGTTGCTATCTGAAATTATTAACTCCACAAAAGGCAATGCAAGTTTAGACCTGTTGGTGGAAAATGACAGCAGTCATCTTCCTACCCAATTAAGTCTGAGGACAAGTAAATATTTCACATATTTAGGCATTTTTTTTCCAAGAAGACATTCTTCCCATGTCTGAAATATCTATTAACTATACTAATTTGTTTTGGTTTCTCTGTTGTTTTGGCTTTGTTTTACCATTCAGTTTATGCGCTGAGTTGGTATAGCATTGTGTATTTTCTTGGTTCAGTGGATGTACCTAGTTTCAGATAGGAACTTTGGTCAGTCTATCCAATTTGCAATAGACAAAGGCTACTGTGACTGTATTTCAGGTGACTGAGGATCATATATTTAGATTCTGTGCTGCTCTAGAGTAAAGAGTAGGGTAAAAATGCATGCTGAAAGAAGCCTAAGAGACAAACTGTAGCAGGCAGTTGTTCTGATCAGGTGTTCTTTCTCTCATCTCCACTGCTCTCTATGGTATTTTAATCTTATCCCATGGAATATGTAATTTTTTCAGAAAAATGGATGACGACCACTTGTTTCCATCCTTTCTCTTTTTTCTCAGGAAAGAAGGAATTTTGTTGCTGCTGCTGTTGCTATTAGAACTAGAAAATTGGCCTTTTGTGTGTCGTTAGTTGTTTGAGAGCTGCAGTTACAGACTTTTTGCCTCTACAGTGTGTGGCAGAGTGCAGGCAGCTTTTCTTCTCTATAGAAGTTGTCTTGCAATCATTAATAAGTTTTCTTTCTCTGGAATGTTGATTATCTTAAATATTTTTCAGCATGAGGCCCAAGGAATGAAGTATAGAAACCAGCAGACAGAACTATTCCCAACTCCTACAAAAAAAGCGCCTCAAGGCACTGTCCAAGGAGGGGGAAGCCAGTGGGCCTGCAGGTACTCCATCAGGTGGTTTCAGCCTCTGGAGGGATACTCCATGAAGAATGTAGCTGTCAGCTGTTTAGAAAAAGTGTGGATATATGCCTGCTTTGCTGCTCAGGACATGTGTTGGAGAAATGATGGACTGCCTTTACCCTGTTTTTTGATACTTCTCTAGGAGTTTCTCAGTAGGGTTTATAAGCTTCTTCCAGCATAGATTTCTGTATACTTTAAATAACTAGGCTTCCTGCTTTGTTGTGGTGAAGATCTGTACATTGTCATGGGAGAGGAAGCATAAAACCAAAGAAAACCTTGAGTAATAACAAATGAAAATATTAATTTTTATTTTATTTTATTTTCATTACATACACTGATGTCCAAATTCTACATTTTGTCTCCTAAATAATTTTATTCTCTTCCGGTTTTTCAATACCAAATTGAAGAATGTAGTTATAAAAGCTTAATTTTTCTGTCTCTTCCTATAGTTGAGTAAATTGGGCTTTTATAGCTAACTTACTTGTCCTTTCTAGAATGCCTTTCCTCTTTTCTTGTTGCCTTCTTTTTATTTTATTATTTTTAATTTCCATTAAATTGGGATATGTAAGGTAGTGGAATTTGATCTAACTCATTCGTGTCTCTTCAGCAGTCTGGAATTTTCCTTTTATACATGAAATAACTTGAACTTTAAAGAATGGGTAATTGCATGTTAGAGAGATGAGAAAAAATGAAGTATTACAAATAAAAGGAAAAACAAGAAAAGTGAAGGAGGAAAGTGTTGAATGAAGTGAGGAATGGTGAAAGACTTACAGCAAGCAAAATGGGAACAGTATTATGGCCATAGGGATCACTTACTCATTTTTTCAAGAAGAAGAAGAAAAATAAAAGACAATTGCTGGGGCGAGATTAAAAAAAAAAAATTAACTTGCTCTTTTATAAGAATCCATCTGGGTTTATTTTACTGCACTACAATTTTTTTGGAAAAGGAGCTGAGAATTTTTGATTACGGGTACTGACAATGTTGCTAAAACATCACTTGTTTTGCAAGTTACGTTTTAGATATATGTGGAGATGTAAATTTTAGGAATAAAGAAATAATATCAGAATTTTCACACAATCTAATAGTGTAAATTCTGTATTTTATAAACAGTTTATAACAGTTTTATAACAGTTTATAAACTTTATAAACTTGGTAAAAGCATTTGAGCTGGTGGTTGAATTAAATTTCTTTTTCTTTAAAACCTTTAATTTGCAAGATAGTATAAAGTGTTTATTACTTGAGGCAGAGCCATCAAATAATTTTCAGACATGATTTAGGTAAGCAAATACTTCTAATCAGTGACCTAGTACATTGTATGAATAAATGCAGTTTCTAGAAGTCTTACATTCAGAACTTTGACAAATAATATTTAGCCAAGGTATATAGTGTTTATAACTATATGTCCATGGTACATTGCATGGGATTGTGTGTGTATTTAGAGTGTGCAATAAAACAAGCATAAGTGAATAATTTTATTTTTGTTATAGAATATCTATGGCAACTAGAATTGATTGCTAAAATTTCACTTAGTCATTCTCTAACAGACAATTGTATTTCCTTTGCATGTTTGTGCAGTAACAAATGTGTAGTTTTTGTTTCTGATGGTGACTCCTGTATATTACAGTATTGCACTTAAGAGTAATATGTTATTGGCTACTGGGAGACAAAACAGCAAAAAGGAAAGAAGACAAGTGAACACAGAGGAAAAGTGATGTATTTTGCTAGATGTAGTGAATAGGTATCTTGTTTGCTATCTCCATCTGTTTATTTTACAAGAGTTTGCTATTTTTCAGGTGCAGTTAAAACCCAGTATTTCAAGTCAATATGTAATTCGTACACAACCAACAAACACCTGTCTGTCTACGCTTGAATGTGCAGCTGTTGCTCTTTCTATCATGGAAAAAAATAAGAGTATACAAGAGGTATGTAACTTTAAATACCTGAGTTTTTCTTTCATGAATGGTAGAGGGGCAGCAAAGGTACTTAGCTATTAATGTAACATTTGACAGTTAAAATCTTAATGACATTGTAATGGTTTTGTTGCATAGCAAACTAAAACAAGAATTTACCAATGGAAACCATTTTTCTTCAGGTATTTATTAATTCTAGCGTGTTCAGATTACTGTGACTCCTTCATGTTGTGCTCCAAAAGTGAACACAACAAGGTGATCTTTGACTCTGAAAAACCCGATTCATTTTGTGATAGGAGATTAAGTATATTACTGCATGGAAAGTAGTAAGTTATTTTCTGCAAAAACTAGGCAGAAGAGATGATCTGAATACCCCCTCACAGCTATCTGGAAGATTAAATGCTTTTCAAAGCCAGGCCGTCTGATGTCCTGCACTCCTCAGCCATGAAATGCAACCCACTGGGTTATGTCTGCCTACCAGCCAGTGCACAACGCTTACGTGCCATTGGAGGAATTTGGGACTGGATAGTTTTCAAGTTTATCCCAGGTCAAAGAACACCAATTGAACACTAGCCTTTCCTTGTAAGTTGTGATCCCACTAATCTGTGATGAAAGAGGTCATTAAGAATATGTCCTTGTTAATCTTTTGTTGCTGGCATTACTAACATCAATTCAATAAGCGCTCTGAAAAACACCTACAAGTAGTTTTGTACCACAGACCCAGGTCTGCAATTCGATTGTGTGCCCAGAATGTAGTACAGAATGGTCTGTTAAAAGAGATTTAAAACTCATCCGTGTACCCAGTACATGCTAGTGTTCACCCTGGAGTGCTCATACTGCTTTCCATCAGCTAGTTAATATTTTGATACTCAACCTCTGCCTACTAAAAAATGTTTCCAGGTCAAAAATTGCTCTTGCAGTTGGCATAATATATAGTATACCACCTCCGCATTTCTGCTTCTGTGACACTAGACTCACCTTAACATTAAATTAATTGGATTTAAATTAAACCTGGACTTGGACAAAGTGTGTGGACACACAAGAAAATACAGCTCAGAAATTGAAACTCCATGTAAAGAGGCTTTTCAAGAAACTTTTATATATATGGGACGTTTTATATTTACCCTTTTCTTTGTTGTGCTAGGACAACATATTTTTCCTTCATTAGGACTTCTGTCTTACTCAGAGTGAACATTTAGTTAATATCTATAGTTACCAGTCCTATATTCTATTTCACCCCTACCACTGAGTATTGGCCCAGTCTACTTTTCAAAGCCAAAATTACTGTTTTCTCTAAGCATTGCAGTAGCCAAGAGCTAAATTAATGCATTTTTTTGTACCCTCTCTGAATTGAGTGCTATTCCCAACATATGAGATGGTGAGTTGAAGTTGAGAGCCATGAAGTTAAAAATAGGCACTTGGTTTGATGGCCAGTATGTCACTTGATTTTCCTGTATGCTCTTAAGAGTCCTATTTTTCTCGGTAGAATCTCAGCTCCTGCTGACTGCAATTATACATGTGATTGCTTTACACACCTGCACATGAGGCCCCTTGATAATGAGTCAGGCAACCAGAAAATGAAGAGTCTTCAATTAGGAACCACTTGAGATAAATTTGGGTTGTGTGGCTTCATTAGTCCTACACAATATCTCTCAGCAGAAGCATGGACACAGTTCAGTCTTCAGGATAGCAGTCCAGCTGCCTTCATCATGAGTCCCTCCCGCCTCAAGGGATTTTTATGCAAGCACAAACTGCGTAGTTATTGTGACTTATTTTATTGCAGCTTGTTGACCAAGCCACAGTAATTGGTTGTAGTCCATTGCTAAGGTCAAGTCAAAGCCATAACTTACAGTAATGTGGCTGTGGCTGAAGTCAGGATTGAGTGGTTCCAAGGAAGGAGTGAGGGATGGCACCAGGTAGGTGGATGTATGACTGCTCTTTGGTTCTTTTCAGTACATCTCTTATTCAGCTGTGCCCCCTGTGTCTCCAAAGGTTATATTTTAACAACATTTATAATCCAAATTGTATTTTATTAGCATTTTTAAGTAGTCACTGAATAAAAAAAAACTGAAATAATTGATGTCTCTAAAATATCTACTAAAAGCTTGGGGTTTTGTCCCCCACCCCTTCGTCTTTCTGCAGACTATACTCCATCCGCTTCAAGCTTTATGCTCTTTCCAGCTTCAGCATGGTGCCCAGATTCATCACAGCAAGGAACATCTTCTCAAAAATGGCTTATATGACAAGCCCATGCCAAAGAATAAACGCAAACTCAGAAGAATGGAGCTTTTGGTGAATAATGTTAAAATATAAGAAAACTGTACTGACTGTACAGTGGGATTTATTTGCAGCTAGCAAATGAATATGAATCTAGATTTCATCCAAACGGTTGACTATACTGTAATAAAACAACTTTTAGGCCCTTCTTAGGCAAGAGTTTATCTACCAATGTGACAAACAGTAATGGACAGGCTTTTTCATTTATGCAGTAGGCCAGGTGCCTTTGTTCAGATGCTGCAAGATTATTCTCATTTCCTGTAGAGAAGAGGAAGAAAACTGAACGTAGTTTAGACTTATATTATTGCTTGGGTGTCAAGTATGATTCTCAATATGACTGGATAAATCTATTTTGGAGAGGCTTTTCTCAGTACAAAAAGACAAGAAATATGAATATGAATGTGATGGAAAGGTAAGGCTTCAACATTTAGAATTGTATTGAATTTCTACTGAGCTTTTTAGCGTCAGTATCTAATTACAGCAGGCTTTCAAACTGTAATTCCTTATATTGCTTAGTTCAGATGAACATAAGGCATGTTATTTGGATACTTCTTTTTAACTTTGAGATTTTTATTTCTTATATTATTAGAACTCCATTTTGTAAATTTACATATATTTTACAATGCAGTTGGGTTTAGTTTCTCTCAGACTAAATTTTAAAATTAAGTCTGCTTTTTTTTTTTTGAGAAACTGAACAATTCTAACTTACAAAAAAACCCCTAGAAAAGTGATTTTTGGAATTATAACTCAGGTACTTTGCTTTTGCTTGAGCAAAAACTAGTCTTCTGCAGATGGGGAGATCTCATGGATATGAATACATCATATCCATACCCTGACATACAACGATTATGCTACTAAAGGAATTAAACAATGTCAGTAAACTTCTGTAGGAAGTATGATGCTATGACAATGGTTATGTCTGGTTACAGCCTATTAACATGATTACAGATCTAGATTTCATGTGTTTAGTTTTTCACTTCTAACAGTGATATAACTGTTCTTCTTTCTAATGTGAATTGCTAGAAGCAGAAGAATTGGGTATTTTTATAAGCTTTCTGAAATAATATTTTATGATCTGGAAGAAAAAGTAAAGTGAAATAAAGATTCTGATAAGCCTTTCTCCTACATAAATGCCTCCTGCACGTAAGAGATTAAAATGCTTAATGTTTCTCTTTACTGTTGGTTCCACTCTAGGTAACAACGTGAAGCTAGTTGAGTACTAATTAGTCTTAGAAAAAGATATTTTATCTTTAATTTATGAGCTGCAAGGCAAGAAACTACAGAAGTGGGGGCATATGTAAACAGAACTAACCGATATTTTAATTGAAAGCTTTTCAGCAATTAACAAGAGAGGTCAAAAGTAGGTCAGAGATTAGTTAAGAAGTTTTAGTTTACCTTGAGCTAATAGTGACCTTTTGTTTAGGTGTGGATAAAAGATAAAACTTGTCTGGCTATGTTAGCAAAGCTTATATAATCTTTTTCTCTTCTCCCGATCCAGATAAATGTGGTATCTGTTGCTAAATTCAGCAAAGCTGAATTAGTTTTGACAAATCTGAAGCAAACCAGTGTCATATGATTAATGATAGCATAGATGCACTTCTGTTAACATTGGAACAGAGAAAGGGCATGTTTATTCCTGTAGCACACCAATCTTCAGGCCAACTTGGAGTCTGAAGTTGCAATCTTGTGCAGTTTGCGCGCACAGCCTTATGTGTGGTGCTGCCTCCACTTCCGGGGTTGTCATGGCTTGTGCTGGACTGGGAATCTTTCTTCCCTGTGCTGTAGGACATGGTCAATAATTCCTTAAGGCAAGATGGGTATCAATTAAGATTTATTGTTAATACCATATTTACGTATATGGATGATGTTCACATTTAATGTTGTATATGTTAATTTAACTTACCTCATTTTAAATTAATCTAGAATAGTAGTGTCTCTTTTGACCAGCATTGTGAAGATTATTTTCCTAGGCAGAAGATAAAGTGTGTCTTTACGTAATATGTGAGTTTATATTATAGAGAACAGAAAGAAATTTGTATTAAAGCCTAGGATTCATAGCCATCTGCAAAATGCCTTAGAATTACAGGATCAGAGAAATAGTTGCCTTAATTGAGTTGTAATCCTACATTAAATACTCTTGTGCAAGCAATCTGTGCAGAGTTTTCATGTTTTTCAGCAAAGGACAAATTCTGCACAGCTTACAATAAGCACTTTTTAGCTTTCTTGATTCCTCTTGTTCTTTTAATTTTGCTCCTGTGGGTAACAGGATTTGTAGGATCTCATGCTGGATGCAGGGAAACCTTTAATTGCTAATTTCCTGTGTTGTACAATACTAGATCAATCAATATGTAGCAGTTGCTGAAGAAATTAAAAGCAATTCATTGCAAACCTCCAGGCATTTTATTTTTTGAGGTTTTTTGTATGTCCCAGCTCAGCTATAATATAGTGAACATTTAGATGCAACACAGCAGTCACATGAAGTTCAATTTCACATTTGTTTGAAGCTATTAAACACAAAACACAATACTTTTTTACACTTTTTTTGGTGGAATTTGCACAATTTAAAAAATAAATTAGAAAGTTTGTTTTCAGATCTTTTGGATTCAGAATTTGCCTATAAATACATTACCTCAAAGAAGTGAGTGCTCTGAAGTCCAAACTCTTTTGACAGAAGTTGTGTATGATGAAGTAGCACTCTTTTTAAGCAGTTTCATTAGAATGAAATTAATGTGTAATTTTACTTTGCTGTGATGCAAAATCTGTTTCATTTCTCACTTACCAAAAGATTAATGAGTGAAACCCACCAGTCTAACAAGATATTGATTAAAGAGGAAGGAATGTGTTGGCTTCTAATATTTGGTCCTTTGTCCTTGTCCACTTTGTACTTCCAAATATTGCTACTGAAATGAAATCTGTCTTTTATGTGTCCCATTGTCATATGTTGGGAAACTGGTGACATGGATAGCAGGCTTTTGAACAGATATAAATATTTTTCAAAAGTAAGTGCTGTTAATTCACCATATTTTCATAATATGTAAGACAAAGTCTATGAAAAAAGACAAAGCTGGAAATCTTCTAAAATAAGAACACAAGCCACACTTCCCCTTTTGTTTAAGAAGCTTTCATATTAAAGAGATTCTCAGGGCAAACTCAGGGCAAATGTATTTTTCTTCAAGATTTTACTTTTGTTGCCTCATAACCCCATGCTACCAATAAATTACTCTCTTAGTAGTTTTTCTTGAGATAAAAAGAGAACTTTTCAACTGACTTAAAAGGAGGCAAAAATTAGTTTGAGACCGAGGGTTTTCTTCTCAACTGCTACATTAGATAAAAAATTGTTTATGCTGCATTGTTTTCTACAACTTCCCTGCTTGTTTTTAAATTTAATTAAAAACTGAACTTATTAAAAGAGATAGTGGTTCATGCTTTTCTCTTAATGTTTGTGTGTTTTATGGCTATATACATGAATGCACGTAAATTATATATTTGTTTCTCCCTCAAAGCAATAAAAGATGTAATTTACTGTTCCGCTGCATCTCTACAGAACAGAATTTGTTCACATGTGCTGATATTACAGAGCCTAGTCCTTTTTCCCTGCCTTTTTAACACCATTCAATCAGTTAATGAAGAGATGTGGCTTATACTATTTGAAGAGAAAGGATGCCTTTGTTATCCATTGAAATCTGCATGAAGACTAAATTCTTGTGGCAATTTCTCAAGCATTTCAGTTTCAGAGCTCTCCTCTCTTTCTGGCTGACTTCTGTTTTGGTACCACACAAACATGCACATCTTGTCACCCTGAAACATCACTCAAGTGCTGAGTCTTCACCTCAGTGCCTAGGAACCTGCAATGAGCTAAACATTCTGTATCTCACCCACAGTTTTCCTTCCCCAAATTGCTATACTCAAGTAAAAAACAAAACAAAAACCAAAACAACAGAACTGGTTCTGGTTTTATGTAGCCATTTCTAATCTCCCTGCTACAAAGCTTGTACTTTAGGGACTTCCATACTGCCTTGGTTATGAGGTTTGTTCCCTATATTCCAATTCACAATCCTTCCAGTGTCCCAGCCCTGAGAGCTGCTGCTTTTATCTCATGGGGACAGATAACAGAGGGAAGTAAAGAGGAGAGAAGAGAAAAGTCTGTGTTTGAAAAAGTTGAATAAGAGTGTATCGTGGTTTAACCCCAGCCAGCAACCAAGCCCCAGGCAGCCAGGATCACTCATCCACCAGCAGGATCAGGAAGAGAATTGGAAGGGCAAAAGTGAGAAAACTCGTGGGTTGAGATAAAGACAGTTTAATAGCGAAAGCAAAAGTTGTACACACAAGCAAAGCAAAACAAGGAATTAATTCACTGCTTCTCATAGGCAGGCAGGTGTTCAGCCATCTGCAGGAGAGCAGGGCCCCATCACACATGATGGTGACTTTGGGAGACAAACGCCATTACTCTGAACATCCCTGTCTTCCTTCCTCCATCAGCTTTATGAACTGAGCATGATGTCATTTGATCTGGAATATCCCTTTGTGCAGTTTAGGTCACCTGTCCCAGCTGTGTCTCCGCCTAACCTCCCACGCACCCCCAACTTCCTCACCTATGTGGCAGTACGAAAAGCAGAAAAGGCCTTGGCTCTGTGGAAGCCCTGCTCAGCAATAACAAAAAACATCTCTATTATCAACGCTGTGTCCAGCACAGTTCCAAAACACCCCCCATACTAGCCTCTTTGAAGAAAGTTGTCTCTACCACAGCCAAAACAAGTATGGAGACTTAGATAAAAGTTGTTTTTGTTGCTAAGGCATGTCTGCTAGAAAGCTTGGTACTTGTCATTGTGGCTTAGTGTTCATGTAATACCAGGATTATCCTAACTGTTCATGAAGTATATCCTAGGGCAGCTGCATTGTTTTAGTGGTTCAGGGTTCACTAAATATTTCTTTGAATCCCTTTTAATTTCTTAAAAGATGCTAACTACTTTTCTATGTGAGAAGGTACTTCTATCACTAAGCAGCAGTAGAATTGCTATACCTATGGGACAGAATTCTTGCAGCACAGTTATGGCCTGGGTTGATGTTTATACACCACTTGGTCTGGTTGGACCATACATACTGTACTTCTTCTGTCCTGGAAGTAAGAGGCAGCAGGTGCTCAGTTGAAAGTGGCTTTGAACTGTTCCCTCTGCCCATGGAAGCAGTAATTAAAAACCTCAGCAGCTGTAAGACCAAATGCTGTGCTGTGGCCTAGTGTGTCTGTAAGGACAGGTAACATATTTTAGATTTTATAGCTAAACTGAAACTGGAACTTTATCTGGTATATGAAAGTTTCTTTGGGGCTTGAATATTAGAATTTGCTCTCAATAAAGAGATGTATCAAAGAGTATATACAAAATATTTAAAGCACATTAAGACATACCTACTTTTATGTGTTAGTGGAAGACAGCAACAAAAAATATTTGGCAAATAATAATATAAAAACAATTTGCTGCTTATATCCATATATGTAAATACAGATCATGTGTTTACAAAATACTTGTTATTATTAGAAGTTAGCACCATTTAAAAATATGTTTTAAAAGGAAAATTAAAGTTCTGTGAAACAAAAGTCTTGCTTCTAGTTACCTGTTTTCTTTTTATTGCTGAAAGACACACACACACATATATATTTTATAACTTTTATCTACGCATTTAATATATGTATAAATAGATATATAAATAGAATGTATAGATAAAAGTAATAATCAATTTCTAGTGGGATTTTTGTATGTCCTTTTAAAGATATTTTAAGGTTGATGTGTTTAGAAATGGGTCATATACTGGACGTGATTAAGCATTTGCAGAATTGAGGTCATGTACATTACATTTGATTTTTTTTCCATAATTACCAGGTAATGAGGAAAAAATGATACTGTTCTATATTAATGTATCAGCTTATGGTGCTTTACTATACTTGAAGTAGTCTTCTATGGGATTTTAACTTCATCCAAAATCAAGTTCCCTATTCTTTTCAGGTATTAGATAGGATGTCTTCAGTCAGTGCTAGATGTGTTGGTGTATGCCAAATATGGAGTCAGTATTGACAAGAATACTAGGTTTAGATGAAAAGTTCATTCGTATAATTTTCCCTAGAAAGATCATGTGGATTTTCTTTTTCACTGCAAATGAAAGTCCATAGAGTTTTGTCCATGTCTGGTTTGGATTTTTGTATTGTTTTCGTGGGAATGTAATAGAGCTGCACATAACTGGAATCTTACTGGTCATTCTGTTTCATTCTGAAATGGATTTGTTAATGAAAATTGCTGTTAGTCAGGTATTTGCCAAAAAACCTGAGCAGTTATGGTGTGTGGCCTTTGCCTTATTCAAAGACATTTTCTTTCTGTTCTTTGAGCAGGCATTTGTAGTAGATAAAACATGTACTTCAGTTGACCTTGAAACAGTTGTGAGATTCTCATTCTCTTGGCTTTGTTCACCTGTCTGCCCTCAGACAGACAACGGTTCTCCCCTCTAGAATTCGTGGCACTTGCCTCCCTGTGATCAGTGAGAGTTTCTTTAGCCGAGCAGACTGAACCTACACCTCTGCCTGCAAAACTAAATCCTCCCTGCCTCTCTGTTCAGACAGCAGTCATGTTTCCTTTTGACCCCATCATCACTGTGGAATCGCAGATGATATTTTGCAGAGCTATTCTGGCACTGTTGGGGCATTACATGCTTTTGATATGAGAAAGGAGAACACTGTGAACATCAGTTTCTGTTGCAGTTACTGTTTACTAGGGATTTATCTGAAATGGAAAAAATAAAATGTCAGTATTGTCTGATAATAAAGGACAAAATATGAAAGCAAACTTTTAAAGGACCAGATTTTACACTTTACCTAGGAGCTCCTAGCAGGAGGTCCTCACTTATGTGCCCTTCACAAGATGCAAGGAAAATCACAGCCCTTCTTTTGTTCCAGGGAATAGAAAAACAGTTTTGTCTTTCTATCTCTAGAGGCATATATCACTTCAATGACAGAGGGAAAGGGGCATGACGATTGTAATGCTCAATATTACTGCTATAAAAGTGAATCTGTGGATGGACGCAGGCTCTTCTTTAGGATATGTCATCTTTAAAGTTTTTTAGGACATCAAAGGAAATTTAAGTGTAGTTAAAAATCAAACAAGAACCGTTCACTTACTTGTCAGCATTGTTGACCTCAGACGTAAATTGCTGTAAATTATTGTTCTTGTTTTCACAGTGTGTATATGAGAAGATGGTACTAATTCAAAGTAATAATGAAGTTTGAGGACAGGGAATTGGGTATTTCTGGTTTTGTTTTTAAAGGTAGTTCTAAAATTCAGGAACACAGTAGAAGTTGCTAGAGGAATTGAATTGGATGTGGAGAGCTGTGCGAGTTACAGAATTAGAGAGTTTTTGACTCTAATTTGCATCTGCTCTGACTTCCTAGCACTTTGAAGTCAGAAAAAAATGTAATGTGAATTTGATAACCTTTTAGAGAAGTAACTCAGCCTTCATCTTTATATTCTGCTGAAATAAATGTGTTTTTTTTAGAAAAGGTCCTGTGCTGCCCTTTCCAGAAGTATGAACTTTTCCTTTGTGAAGTTTTAGATTATATTATAGTGATTTGGATTAAATTCATTGCAAGTCTTACATTTAGCAGATCTTTACATTTTACGCTTTTTTTGGCCTGGAAAATACTGAGTATATTCTGTCTCCAAAGCTACTGGAGCAACCATAGAAGATGGAAGCCTAGTTGCACCCTGTATATGTTTTCAGCTTTCATGATGAAATATCATCCTCCTGAAATAATTATATAAATTGTGTCCATTCAATATCAACAGGTGATTTTCATTTCCTTTGTAAGTTCCTCTAAAGTTACAATCATATCAGTGCCTTTATTTTGAGACAATTACTAGTTCCTGAAAGTAGACGTTTGGCAAGTAGTTACTTACACCAAATTTTATTTATATCAAAATGTTATTCATATATACCTATTTGTATTTTTTCAATAACTCTTAGGAACTTTTTCATCTGCACAACAGATTTCCCATCTTTCAGTCCAAGGTGCTATTTCAGATGATCCTGAATAAATGCTTCATACACTACTTCTTTCTTGGGGGAAAAATACAATGCTTTTTGTTAACAATGGAACTTAATAAAGAGGAAAAAATGAAATATGACAGGGGTGTTCTGTTGAGTGATTCTTCCAGTTAAGTTGATGATTTCTACAGGGGCTTGCCTCATGAATAATTCAGGTAAGATGGAAGCAAGTGCTTTGCCGGCCAATGACTCAATGAAGAAATCGTGTTGGAACCAAAGCATCCTATGTAAAATGCATGATGCTCTTAATGCTTATGTTTAAGTATTAATAAGTTTTATCCTGTAGGATAACCAGGGTGCAGTAGGATTGAACCCCAAACAGGATTCATGTATATCACTTTTGAAGCTGTCACAAGTGCACTGTTTTAAAATGGAACCAAGTAGAGGATCAGTGTAGTTTAGTGTAGCAGCAGGCTCCAGTTCTCAGGCAAGCTGAACTGGTTTTCAAAAGAGAGCCTGGTGACCAAATTTTACAGATAGCCATGGAAACTCCAATGAAGAAGCAGGCACCACTCTATGTTGCTCTGCTTCCGGAAGAGTTAAATTTCTTTGAGTAAATAATCTGAGCAGCAACACAAGCAAGCTTTAATAGAAACATCTTTTAAAAATGATCTATGGTATGTCATGTAAGAAATGCGTAGTAAATACCAACTGTTCTAATTTCCATATTCATGAAACAAATACATTTGTTGTGCAAATATGCCTTTGCCTGTTGCAAATGCAGTCAGTAGATCCTTGAGTTATACAGAGGATAATGACTTTTATCTGAGAATCTTTGAAGAGTTTAAAGAGGTTTCTTAATTTCTCCATTTTCACTGTGGTTCCAAAACCTGCTAACTTGCATGCTTTATGCTTAAAAGGAGTTTTTTAAAAGTTAATGTGCTATTTCTATTTTTTTGTTTCATTAGTGCTGTTTGGTGAGGTTGGAGTTCATGCTGCAGCAGTTTGGGGTGTTGGAGGCCTCCCTGAGGGATGTACAGCTGGAGACTGAGCCTTTTGCTTCTGCCTTACCTTCATCATGGCATTGCACACTGGCATAAAGACTTCACTGCAGCATGTAAAATTTATTTAAACATCCCAGAGCTGCAAATGTGTTATAATGTGCAGTGGCATTCAAAAGCTCACTGCAATATCTGGATAGCTACTGCAGATGTTTTTTTCCCCTTCTTAGCTATGTTATCCCAGAGATCCTGCCAGCATCACTGAGAGGCTCAGTCTTGGCCAGCAGTGGGTCCATCTCAGACCTGACTGGATCTGACATGGGGGAAGCTTCTGGCACCTTCCTACAGAAGTCACCCCTGCAGTGTCTCCCTTCCCCCCCCAAACTTGCCGCAGAACCCCAGTACCGTGTGCTTGCACTGCTCACAGCACAGCTGCAGGACAAGGTTCCCAGGCCCAGAGCAGCACACGCATGACCCAAGCACCAGATCAAGGACAAAACTGCAGCTTTGTGGAGTTCAGGGACAGCTGAAAAGTGGCAGCTTTGGTGGGATTCAGGGCACCTATGGTGTCTTTGTGTTGCAAGAATGGTGGGCAGACCCTTACCCAAAATGGCCCACAGCTGCTCTGGCAAGTGTTCCATGTACTGCAGAGGAAGCAAAAAACCACCCAAACTCCTGGAACCATGTCAGTCTGACCCAAGGGAAAAAACCTTCCTGACTGCAGACTCAGGGCACCAGTGGTGGTATGGTGCTGCAAGAGCAGCAGGCAGGAACTTAGCCACAATGGCCCAAAGGAGCCCTGGGAAGGGGCCATGCTCAATGCTCCAGAGGAAGGTGAAAAACTCATGGGGACTGGTGCCAATCCAGCTTGGGGCAAAATTCCTTCCTGACAGCAGAGCTGCCAATTCCCTGAGCGTGTGAGCAAGGCCTGGCCAGGGGCTTCTCCTGCTGCACCACAAGCAGCCAGGTAGCTCATGAGCTGAGGACAATGTTTCCTGTGCTCCCAGCCTGGAGGAGTCCAGCAGAGTCCTTCCCCACTAGGACTTCAGGAGACCCTCTCCGCACAGGGCTCGGGCACTCCTGCAAGCCACGCTCCCTCCCCTGGGCTCCTATGAGCAGAGGACATCACCCTAGGACTGGCCATGAGTCCGAGTCCTGGTGGTCATCTCCTGCTCTACTCATATTGCTCATAAAGCCCAGGAGTGTGGGAAATATTCTGTCCAGCATTGTACCTCTGCAGAGTCACCTTTCCAAATAATGGCCATGGCTTCTGCAGGAAAGGGCAGGCAGTGGCTTTGGCTTATGGAAGTCTTCTACGCTTTTCAAGCAACAGACCACAGCACGTCACTGCATTGAAGAACAACATAAGAAGTATGTGGAACTGTTGGAGTGAGTCCCGAGGAGTGCCATGAAGATTATTGGAGGACTGAAACACCTCTGCTATGAAAACACTCTGAGAGTTGGGGTGGTTCAGCCTGAGGAAGAAAAACCTTCAAGTACCTAAAGTGGGTCTACAATAGCAGACAATAACTTCGCACAGCATCGCCAGCTGAGCAAGGGAGGGGGTGTCACACTCTGCCCACAGCACTCGAGGTGTGGCCACCCCAGTGCAGAGCAGTTTTGGGTGTCACAATATAAGAAAGACATAAAGCTGTTAGAGAGTGTCTGGAGGAGTGCAATCAAGATTGTGAAAGTTCTCAAGGGCAAGACTTACAAGAAGGAGCTGAGGGCACTTGACATGTCTGGTTTGGAGAAGGCTGTAGGGAGGTCTCATCATGATTTACAACTTCCACAAGGAGGGCAGTGGAGGGGAGGGAGGTGCTGCTCTACCCTATCTGGTGATCAGCGATAAGACATGAGGAAATGGAATAAAGCTGCAGACTGGACTCTAGGAAAAAGTTCTTCACTGAGAGGGTGGTTAGTCACTGGAACATGTTCCCCAGGGAAGTGGTCATCATGTCACCAAGCCTGACAAGAGTTCAAGAGGTGTCTGGATGAGACTTAGTTATGTGGTTTAGTTTTACATAGTTCTGCAAGGACCAGGTATTTGGACCCAATGATCCTTAAGGGTCCCTTCCAAATTGAATTATACTATAATTACTTTATTCTACTACACATCTAAGGTAATTGGTTGAAATACCACTGTACACTATTTCCCCATTACTCGGCAATGTAACAGCTTTCTGTTTTTAAACAAGTTGACAATTTCTACTTGGCAGCTTTTGTTAGGAATAGAATTAATTGTATATAGTGCTTGCATACTGTCCTTGTCTTTCGCAGTGTGCCTTCTAGGATAGGATAGGTTTCATTAAACCTACTAAATTTGACAAAACATATTTTAATGATGCTCTGTAATGCTAGAGATTTTGCATCTGTGAGATGTTTATACTTCAGTGTTCTGTGAATCAAAACTCTGCTTTAATAAAAAATGGTACAGTGTTTGTGATGCTGCGATATATAGGTCATTGATTCTTAAGGATGACATAATTTCAGGAAAGTAGATGTGATCACACTGAAGCATAATGACAGTTTTAGAAAGATTATCTGTACTTCAGGCTCCCTATAACTTTTGATTTTCTTTCAGTTAATTAACTTTAAAAATATTAGTTCCAGATAGCAGGTTAGATTTAACTTTGGCAAATAAAACCTTGGAAATATGGGCTCAACCAAAATAGGTCAATATATTTTAGTCCTTAAATCTCAAATTATACATGGTCGAATTGGGGTATCTTGTGCAGGGCCAGAAGTTGGACTCAATGATCCTGATGGGTCCCTTCCAACTCAGTATATTCTATAATGCTATGATTCTATGATTTTAAAAATAATGATAGGGGTAAAAATATTTCAGTTAATATTGTAGAATACTAGTATTTCTTGGTGGGTGAGATGTGGTAACTGGTCATGCATGCACAAGCTACAATGTAGAGTAGTTAATGTTAGACATGGTTATAGTGTTAGCATACTGTGGTTGTGCTTTTCAACTCAGTCAGCTGTCCAGTTAGCCTCAAATGCACAGTGAAGCAGTTTTTAAGCTTGTTCCTGCAAAAGCACAAATTAATTTCAGCATTTGTTGTAGGTTTGAAGCTGTCAATGAATTTTCCCCCATCTAGCAGGGAGACTTGTGGGGGTGGGGAGGGGTTGCCCAGGAACTAATAGGTGATACTTAAGAGACAAAGGAGGTTGCCCTCACACCCACATGCCACAAG
Source organism: Amblyornis subalaris (assembly GCA_018881555.1). NCBI lineage: Eukaryota > Metazoa > Chordata > Aves > Passeriformes > Ptilonorhynchidae > Amblyornis > Amblyornis subalaris. The sequence continues at coordinate 2,410,534 of JACAXG010000111.1, read as the reverse complement.
CACCCAGCAAGAGAAACAGAACTGGGAGTTTTGGCCAGGGGTTTGTTCCTAGGGGCTGCAGCTTAACCTCGCCAGAGGTGAAAGACTTCGAGACTTGGCTGGAGGGGATGGAGGCGGGGCTCGCTCTTCTCGGCTCAGGGTTCAGTGAGAATGGTTGTGTGTGCAGCGAGTGCTGGTTTATTCTGAGAGCACTGCTACACTGTGACCTCACTGCAACTGTCGCTGCCCGCAGCTGCTCGCTTCTGTTGTCTCTGCCACCAGCCCGGATTTCTGCTCCATGTGGGTCGGCACCGGGGTCTGCTCATCTCTGCTGTTCCTGCCTTCTGCTGGCCCCTCGGTGGGTGATACCGAGGTCCATCGCTCCCCAGTCAACCCTGCCTGCCTGTGCTGCTTGCAGCCCGCTGCCAAGGTTGGTGCAGACAGGCTGCTGCCCCATGAGTTCGCACCGGGAGCGATCTCCCCTCTCCCTCTCCTGCTCGCCAGAGCTGCCATTGCGACGTGGAGAGGTCTCCCTGCTCGCGCCACAGCACCCCCTGCAGCCGCGGGGGAGTCACCGCAGCCTCTCTGCCCCAACAGAGAATCGCCCAAGGACAGAGAAAGGACTGTGACTGGGTTTGTCTGTTCTCTGATTGTTGCTGTTTGTCTGTCTTGTTATATATATATGGATATATAATCCTAGTAAAGAACTGTTATTCTTTTTTCCCACATCTTTGCCGGACAGCCCCATAATTTCAAGGGTATAATAATTGGGAGGGAGTGGGAGTCATCCATTCTATCCCAGGAAGGTTCCAGCCTTCCTTGACAGATGCCTGTCTTTCAAACGGGGACAGCATTGAAAAAATGCTATTTTTACTGGTGCCTTTTCCTGTTTTCTTAACAGATTTTTGTCTCTCTGTGAAACAGAAATCAGGTCTGCAGTCTTACTAGAGGTTTCTCACTTAAGCCACAATTTATCCTCGGCAAAATTGTAATTCTCCTAAATTGCAAATATAGTTTGTGCTTTACAAAAGCATGAGATACTACTAGAGATAGCCCTTCAGGAGTGCTTGGATTTTGAAACTCTTTCATGTTCCTTTGTTGTCTTTTCCTTGATTTTCAACATCTCCTTTATGCTAAGAATTACATTTTAACCTCCTTTGTGTCTGTCTTGATTTGCCCTCTTCCCAAATTAGAGCATATGCCAACTCACCTCTCTGAAAGGCTGCATTTAAATATATCTTCTTTTGCTTTTGTCTAATAAGTTGCCGAAAACCAGAGTACCAGTTTTCCTCAACTAATAAACTAACAGATTCTTTCTCATGTTTTTATATGCTTGGTTTTTGACTGGCCAGACTTGAGAATTACTTCTCTGAGTCTCTGAAGTTTAACTGCATGTAAATTGGTTCTTTCATTTGCCTTACTGTGCTAACCACTTTCTATTAACATTGTTTTCAAAGATCCATGTTGTCTTCTCCAAAGACCTCATATCTCAATATTTTCTGGTTCATAGACTGTATCTTAAACTGAAACTGCAACACCCAATTGGTGCTGCCATGGCATCTGTTTTGTATAAACAGCTACATTTTAAATTTGCTCTTCAGGAAGTTCTCACTAATTTTCCCATTTAAGACCTCTTTGGCCTTCATGTATGTTAACTGACAATTTTCTATAAAGCACTAACTGGGCTATAAAATACGAGAACCAGCTTAAAATTTGTGAACTGTATTATAAGTGATGTCTGTGCGTGAGTTTGTAAGGTCATATTGGCGCTCTTTCATCTTCTAATGTAAACTCTGTTCCTTGGTCATCTGTATATTGGTATACAACAGGCCTTTGCTTTGAGTTGTGTCTGCTTCCCTTGGTGAGGAAGCTGTAGCATTGAACACAAGCTCTACACAAGCTGGAAACAAACCTTCTCTTTTCCAGTAGGACACAACTGGTGCATTCTACAGGGGCCCAAGTCTGCCATAGTGGAGATGCAACTGGTATGCATAGTGCTCAGTGAGTTTAGGCATAAAGGTGTAAATATTCACCAAAGTCTTGCAGAGATCGTTGTTGTGTCTGTTCAGTGTGGTCAGAGGAAGCCTAAGCCATTCTGGCATCACCTCTCTTGAGTTCAACAAGCTCCACATGCAGCGCACACCGACTGTATAAGGAAATACTTGATCCTGCTGACATGTGCAACGGGACCCAGGGCACAAATGATATGTGAGGACACTAATTTCTCCTCTGTCTCTAATTTTCCTCCTGTGTCTTTGTAAAGCCTCTTTGATGGTGAGAGAAAGACTGTGATGGCCAGAGGAACGATATGTTAAAGCATTCTCTGGAACATAATTTTATTTTAAATAAAATTTTACTGCATCAGAAGTGACTGTAGTGTCACCAAACCAATGTTATTCCTTCCTTGGTAAGAAGTTTAAATACAGTTAATATTTAGTAATGAATGAAGCTGTATCTATTTTTTTAATTTGCCTTAGTGTTTGTTAACAATCTGTCTAGTACAAAAGTACCATCTTTCATTAAAAGGAAACTTTGGGCTCTGATTTCCCAAAGATCCCACGGGAATCTCATACTTTTGAGCACTAATCCTGCTAAAAGTAATGTAAACTAGTAATTTGTTTTAATTGTAGCTGTGGGTAATAGATATGCAGCCTTTTGATGTTTGCTGATTTTTTGTTGATGTTATTGTATAAGCAATTTTTCAGATGAATGGAAATATTTGTGGAAAAGTTGACCATGCATGACAATGCTAATGTTGTCAGACCAGTGCCTGTTGTGAACTCCCTTAAACTATGTAAGAGTTAGCTCAAAAGAAGCTTTAAAGTTTGTGAAAAGTTTCTAAATTCTTTCAGTGGACCTGTCTAATACTAAACGGACCTGTAAAATGTACTAAATCTGATCAACAGGAGATGTAAAGTCTACTTACTTGCCCCTTTTCTCTATTTGCTTCTAAAATGTGTCTGTTAGTGGCAGTTCATGAGTGTAATAGGTTCTTATGAGTGACTAAAAGAATTCCATTTTCCTTGGCTTTTTTTCTGTAGATCTAGATGGCCTTAAGTGGCAACATGAAGTATTGTTTTAATACTCTTTGGAAACTGTGGCTGCTTGCTTGTGTAAGCACTTGAAGTATTGTTTAAAAAACTTGAGTTCATGGTGTGTATTTTAAGTGTGCTGCTCTTAGGAATGTTGAAAACAAATTTTGATTTTTGAAACAGGTAGCCTGTTCGTAAAAGGAGTGAGAAAGAGCAAATAAATTGGTTTGCCTCTTAGGAAATGACTCTTGTGTGGTGATAGAGTACATTGTTTAGGCCAGAAATAGCAGTATGACACTGGAGGACATACACATGGTTGAGAAGCAAAATCAGTTCAAGGGAAATGTGTTAGTGAGGCATCAGTAAATGTGCAGCTGGAAGGGAAGGAAAATAGCTAGTAAATTTCCCAGGAAAAAGAGAGAACATTGCAAAAATGTGGTTAGAGGTTTAGAGAGAGAAAGTACTAATAAGAGAACTGAATGAGTTTGGAAGTTAATTTTCTAAATTTGGAAGTTGGTTTTCTAAGTTGTATGTTGTATTTGGATATGTAGAACTGTGTAAACACTTTTGAGTTCCTGTAAAATATTGTGTGTGATTAAAGAGACAGAGGGAGAATATGTATACTTTGTCACCAAACTGTGTGTAAGTGAAGGCTAAAATTTGGCTTTGAGTTTTCGAGAATGTTCTTTTCAGCCTCTTTGTGTATAGTTTCTGGTGTCAGAAAAATCCTTTTACAGGGGCTGTACTCTGTGGTGCACTGTTGGAGGAACTTTATTTTTAATATATTGTCAAGCAGAATGCATTAGTGGCAACCCTAAGCAATTGCTTTGTCCAAAGCAGAAAATCCTTGATATTGTTGGGTAACGCATAGGGAGTTATACACAGAAAGTATGATTTTGGAGTTGGTCTCAATTTTTTTTCTCTTCTTTTTTTAAAATAATTATTTTTAATGATGTCTGTCTTCTCTTACTGAAAATTAGATAATAGTGCAGTTTAATAGCTACTTCCCAATTTCTAACTTCAATGAGGATAGCTGGAGGGGAAGAGGGTCATAGAGCTTTGAGTAAAAGTAAACCTACTGGGCCTTTCATCTCCAACTACTTTTTCGCTGAACCTCAGTCAAAAACCTGTGAGGTACCTTCTGGTTTTGGTTCAGATTTTGTTAGATACCAGCTCTTTCAGCGAGATTTGGGTGTACTGGATTCCTCTGAAAAACCAAGTGCCAAATAGTACTTGCAACCAGTGTCCAGCTTTATTTCAGTCAAAGCTCAGCAGTGGGGTCTAAGCTAAAATACACGTGCAAGTGTCTTGGCTAAAGGGAGGCCATGAAGCAGCAACAGCAGTTGCAGCTACTTATCAGTGGGGGGAGACATTTCATCTGAAAGCCATTTTAAGTTAAGCTCAAAATATATAGGAAATATGTGTGGGGAAAAAAAAAACACCTTTAAAATCTTGAAGGTGTATACAGCTTTTTAAAGGGTCTGACTAGTTATGTAGATTATCCACAGATCTAAGGGGGAAAAACATATCTGTGAAGCTATTTAGGATTTTGAATTACTTATTCTGGGGAATGAATTAGGAAAGATTTTACAGCTTGCTATTTTAAGAAAACTATCAATGATTTTTTTCATCTCTAACAGAAAGTATACATCTTGTCTGAGGAAAGTGTGAGTTTTTTGGTTTCTTTTTTACCTCTTTATAATTCAATCCTTGTTCTTCACACAAGAGCTGTTTTGCTATAGCAACTTTACTAGCACCCAGCAGAGTTCATACATAGCTCATAAAAAGGTTTTTTTGTCTCTGTAAACACCTCCAAACTGAAAATTTTGTCATGGTTGGATAGAACTGCACATTGCAGGATCAACCATTAGACCTGAAGACAGACTAATTAGATGTTTGCCTATTGCTACTTGATATTAAGACTTAAATTCTAGCACACCTAAAGTTCATGCAATTCTAGGCATCAGTCAATTAGACAAAGGAAAAACAGGTCAATTTTATTAGACTCCATGACTTAGCCGGCTGATTATACAGAGAAAACACAGGACTTCATGCTTTAGTGGAGGGTTTGCTTTTGTAATTGACTAACTGCTGTCTCCTGCTCTCTTGACCTTCACTAATTTATAGTATTGTCTGTGATTCCTTATCTGCAGTCAAGTGGCGAGGTTCATATGTAAACATCAACATCGTTAAGGTCAGGGAGAACCTCATCTCTCTCTGTATCCAGTTCATTTTAATTGTGTGTACAGCCAAGTTGCAGGCTTTATGCCACTTGGTTCTGCCGATCTGTCTGAAAATCTGCAGCTTTTGCCAGACTATCACTGTTTTAACAGTAATGAAATGAATAATGTAAATAGCTATGAATCATTTAAAACCCTTGAGAGTGTCTTCTGGTACAGTGTCTGTGCTGCCACAGCACTGCAGGAGGGTGGCATCCCCTGGGAATAGGCTCCATTTAAGTGTATAGTTTAAACTATATGTGGGCCCTGGTGTGCCCTGTGTGGTGTGGTGGTGTATTGCAAAGGTCCTGTTGTTGTGGTTGGTGTGGGACTCTTTCCCTTTGAGGTCTCCGTGTAGGGGCTGAAACTGAGAAAAAACTGCCCAGCACTTTTACTTCAAAAGGTTACATGTTGTATTTCCCAACGTTTCATCTATGTCCACACAAAGTGGAAAAGTGTGTCAATGATTACAATGGCCTGGCAAGGTTCCAACTTTTTAAGAAATATATTTATTTAGTCTTATTACTGGTACAGCATTTAAATATTTGCAATTTTTAAACACATTGTCAGTCCTGTTAGAAACATGAGGACAAAAGTACTGTAGGATCACTTTGTTTGATACTTTCTATAACATCACATTTCTGCTGCAGAATTCTTATATTTTTCTACCTCTTGTCTTCATAACTAACTACTTATGAAGTTTCAGTTCTGTTGTGATATATTCCATATCCTGATGTATTTTAGCACAAGCTATTTTTGGTAGTAACCGTAGTAAATGTTCTTATTCTAATTTCATCTTTTTGTTCAGCATAGCAAGCTTTCTATTTCAGCACATGATTCATTTTCCTTTGATGTTTTTTCCCTTCAGGTGTTTGCATACACTTACTTTCTTTTCCCTTTACTTCACTTTGGCTAAGCTGACATACATGATAGTCTTTAAGAATTTTTCCAAAATTTGTCCTCAAATTCATCCTCTAGCCTCCTATGCTGATACTGCTTAGCCTAAAGCTTTTTTTTTTTCTGTTGTCTAGCTAAATACTGGAAGCCTTGGTGCTATCGCTTTGCTAGCAAATTACTGCTCCTTCTCTGCCCTGTAATGAAATGGAGGACCCATCCACAGTCTTTTACTTCCTTGCTCTATATCCTCATGAGCTGTCCCATCACAATCTTTGTTTAAGTATCAGTATTCTGAACTATTTTGTATGCAGAAGTTCTAGTTTAACTTTTTTTCAGGTTGATTTGTGATGTAATTTTTTTTTATCCCAAAGCTTCCTTGTTTTTGAAACAGTACATGTATGCATTCATAACCCCCATTGGCATTGTATCAGTCAGGAATAAAATTGACACATTTTCTTCCTAGTAAAAGAATACTTAATAAATGTGGTTTTTTTCTAACTGTGATTTGAACAAGAAGTACAAAAACAAAGGGAATAGATGGTTCAAGGTCTGGTTGTGAAGCAGTCTTGAATGTATGGAAAGAAGATGAGTGCATTAATGAACAATCAGCAGTTTCACTTTGGCAAAAGTCAATGAAAGTGTTTTTAATGACAGTGACCTACCTGATCCTCCCTCCAGCATTGCTTTTTCAAAATGATCCTCAGAAAAGAGTACTAACATTTACAGAATACTGAGAAGCGTTAAATCCATCTTGCATGTTGTGATGACTAATTGAAAGGAACAGCTTGATGAATATTCTAGTTAAGTAGTCTGGCTTTTGCAGGGAAACTGCATTTCTGAAACACAGCAAGCTGAGACCAAAAAGCTATTGCCTCTAGCAGTGGATCTTTGATCTGGCTCTGAGTGATGTTGCATAGCTGTGAATTCCTGAAGGTGATGAAATATCAGTTCTGGGCTGTATTACTTGAAAATCTGGATGATGAAGCAGAAAACTTATCTGTGTACATATTTAACCCCACAGCTGTGTTACATTACATTTCCTTGAGCACATGCTCATGTTTATTCCTTGCATTTCTTTCTTTAAAACAGTGCTGTTTGTGTGTTTGTGAGCCCTAGTGGTGATATGTCTTCTTCAGTGTGACCAAGTGTCACTCCTGCTTACCAAGGAAGTGTAGATGAAAGACAGGAAACTAATTGGTGCCCTTGGGAAACTGCAGTAAAATGCTGTCCTCTTGTGTCAAATTTGTACTTTGTAAGAGTGCTAAAAGAGAGCAAGCATTCCACAGTTCTGTAAGCTCAGATCACCAATGAAGGATGTTGTAAATTCCTTGTACAGCTAGTGGAGAGAAGGAAAATCCTCAAAAGGTTTGTGTCCTGATAGTTGTGTACAAATCGCTTGTACTTTCTTGGACATTATTTTCCTACTACAACGAGATATTTATCTCCCTGCCTTAGTAACACTGCTAAATCATGTGCAGATTAAGAGTGAAAGGAAATGAAAGAAAGGTCAGCCCCCAAATGAAAAAGCATTCTGTTAACAACAAGCCCTTTTTTTCCCATACAGAAGGGAAAGCTTTTTTCTTTAAACTGTGCTTCATCTTAGTGACAAGTGAGTAAAACACAGAGTGAAGCAGAGAGATGGGTAATGGGGTTAGTTCAATTTGGCCTGTATTTCCAAGTTTTGATCAAAAACTGACTAAATAATTTGAGGGAAATTGGTTTGTTGTTTGGTTTTTTTTTAATTTTTAAAAAGTAGTAATTACAGCTTAAGAACCTTGTCACAATGCCCTAAACTTAGGAAATATTGTGGCAGATCTGGGTACAGCATTAGTGCAGTTTGTAAAGAAACAGTACATTATTTATACTGTTCAAATCATCAAGAACAATTTCAAAGTGTTTTGCAAATGACTGTGGCTTGTATGCAAACAAACACAGTGCATGGCGTAGACCAAAAGAGTGTAATGCCATCTTTGAAAATTACTTTGGAAGTGCTGATAAACAAAATTGCCTTTATTCGATCACAGGGCAAAGGTGGCAGTAGCTAGGGGAAGAGCTCAGCTGGAATTCGAGAGCCAGGAGTTTCTTGAGAGACCGATATCAGGACTGGAAGGAAGGAGTCTATGAGTGTAGACTAGTGGGGAATAAATACTGGATGGGAATGAAAGGCTGATGTTTAGTGTTAGAAACCTCAGAGCATGTGATGTTAGTGTGAGTAAGTGACTGCATTCTCAGATAAACCTCCTAAGCTCACTTTTCTGATTCTTATTATGTTGATTTGTTGATTTCCCCATCTGATGCTGACTATTGGTGCTGATTTTCCCATCTTTTCTTATTGTCTAAGATATTAGGAATTTCAGGAGACAATGTTAGTATTTTAACAATCTTTATGTTTTTAAGCCAGGGGTCCCCAGCCCCTTTTACACAGAGACAAACACTGACGCAGAGCACTGGATAATTCAACCTTATAACTCAGAAAACAAGAAAGCCACAACAAATGAAAATATGCAGAGAGATTATGAGTAGAAAAGGGAAACTTCAAAGCAATTTTTGTTGTAGTGTGATGTTTTTATGCAAGTGTTGTCTGACTTGGCTGCAAGTAAATGTGATATGTTATGGTACAATGAAATTTATAAACCCAGGGATTAAGTCTTCTGCTCTGCTTCTCTGGCCTTCTCATCCATGAATAGAGGTTTTGAATAGAGTATGCAGCCATGGCCTTGCCTGAGGTATTTGCATTTTCTGAGAGTGTGATATGTATTTTTCACAGTGCCAGAATACCCCAAGCTGCTGACGACTTCTGTTGAGGAGATGTTATAGTACTGATGGCTGTAGTTAAATATGTAGTTGTACCTGTGACTTTCCACTCTCTGTGGGCCTCTTTTTAACTAAGTATGACACTTTCTTTAGGTCAAATGTTCAACCGTGACCCATGCTTTGTCCAATAGAGTCAAGTGGGGCTGATAAGTAGGGAGATCTGTTATCATGTTCTCGGTTTCTGTTGACTTTTGTAGTACGAGAGCACCTTGAAACATAATATCTGGGAGACCCAAGACAGGGGTTTTTTCTATTTATTCCAGTTTTATAAGTAGAATCCTACAATTCTTAGTTTTAATCTGAGTCACCAGTGTGAAATACCTGTACTTATCATAAGTATTTTCTTTGTAGTTCAATTTGGGTGTTTCAGCAGATAGGTAGGTAGATGCAGCAACCTTACAAATTCCTGTTCAAAGAGGCACCAAGTCCTCTTCTTTTCCATCTACTTTAGGGTCATAGTAAACAAGATGCAGAATTTCAAAGGCTTCAGCTTCTCTGCTGTAGTGCACTGGTCACCCAAGGACATTCATTTCATTCTTACCACCTCTCTTCAGATATCACCCATGAATAAGCTATATTGGCTTACCTGGAAGCTGAGGTCATGGTAGTAATCAAATGAAAAAATATGTATGTAAATATCCTTCTCTTCCTCATCACAAACCTGTATTTGACCTGTGTTATTTAAGGACCACTCTTACACCATCGTGTTGGTAAAATCACCAACAATTTATCTTTTTTTCTGCTTGACCTTCCCCATGAAGGCTAGACTTGACAGGAATTGGCAGATCTTGGCAGAACAGAGATCCTCCTAGTTCAGTACTGACATCTTACTGGGGGTCTGCAGTACCTCTCCCATCCTCCACTGGACCTGTCACTTCCCCTCTGTGTTGCATCCAAGTTCCTACTCTTTTCCTCTGCATTCAGAGTTGAGATCAAGGCTGTTTTTCAGTCTTTACTGCTGGTGAAAAATACAGTTAGTAAAGTGTCTGTTTGGATGGTGTTAAGAGTACACTTAAAAGACAACCTTCTTCATCTCTGTTTACAGGATTGAGGAAGGCAGATGGGAAGCCAGCCTGGTGCAGTGTAGTAGGGTTGATTAGCCAGGAGGTGGCAGCTGAAGTACTCCTTTGCACTTAGAGCAAAAACCCACAGCAAGAGTGAAAACCAGCCTGAAAATAGCACAGATCCTGCCTCACTGCGTAGGAAAAGGCTATACTTCATTAATGCTGTGGTAAACGGAAAAGTCCTAATGGATGTGTGCTTTTATCCAACCACCTCAAGCACCCTTCCCAGCCTTTGCATTAATTCTGGTAATTGTTTTGCAGTGCATTCAGAATTAATTCAAAGCTTGGAAAAAACTGCTTCTTTGCCATTTCATGGTTGTGTCTTTTCTAACCGACTTGAAAATTACTAGATAAATTCTGAGCTTTGAAGGATGGACAGCGTGTTGTAGTTTCTTTGGTCCTTTCCAGAGGCTAATGTCCAAATTTGTTGCACTTGGAGTGCCATGAGTAGTCAGAATATAATGTTCTAAATGGCAATGATTTTAATGTTGCCAGTTGGGTTCAAGTGGTGTCAACACAACTTCGACATGACTAACAATCTAATCTATATATAAATAAATATGCCCAAAATGTCTATTAAGTTTGCAAGATAACATGAGTAAGGAGCAATCAAAACGCAACTCCCCAGGTAGCCTCTGGCTATGTTATTCCTTACTGAGCAGAAGCTTTATATTAGAGGGCATTGTGAACCAGCCATTTAATATTATAGAGGAGACGGCTCTTTCAGACATTTGGGTTTAGTGGTTAGAGAACAACGTGCCACAGCTGGCCTGACTTCTCTTTATGGAAAGAAATTACACAGACAGCTGGAATCATAGGTGTTTAAAACATTTTTCACTCTTCTATGATGCAACAGCTTAGCTGAGGATTCCTAGTTTTGTCTAAATGTTCGGAGCAGCTAGACCTTCAACTGTACAATTTCCAAAATGACAGGTTTTACAAGTGAAAATACACTTTTATTCCCTATTAAACTCAAACTGACCAAAACCAACCAGCCAACCCAAGGAAGAAAAACTCCCAAAACTAATAAGTAACCCTCCCTTAAAGAAACCAAAACAAAACCACCAACCCCCCTGCAACCAAAGAAGAAACAACCAAAATCCAAACACCAAACCAAACGAACCCAAATCTTGCTGTCTGGAATGGAATCTGTGCTTCTCCACCAGCTGAAGGATATCACACTGCTTATAGGGTAAAGGATTTCTGTCCTGTAAGGTCCTGAGCACTTGCAGCTTCAAGGCCTGTTCCTGCACATAGACCTGAAGATGTGTTTAAATCTTGGAATACAATCTCTTTCTGTTGTATTTGCATACCAGTGACACACCTGTGGTACTGTCCTGGGTTAACCAGAGTATGTATTCTATCACCATCCACATAATTCCTTGATAAGCTGGTTAACAATGGGTCGTTCACAGTAGCTGGGTGCACACCTGGTTCCTCAGTCTATGAGCTGAGGAGAGGCAGACCATGTCAGGTGGGGTATTGTTTCTTATCTCAACCATGATAACTCGTCTGGGAAACAGCAGCACCACCCATCCTGAGAGAGTCATTTCTGCTAATGACCCATTAACAAACTGAATAGGCACCAGCAGAATAGAACTCCAGCAATATCCTATGACTCATAGGATTACATCATTTCCATTGTGGAAATCCCTGCCCAGGGGGAGGTACCACCTAAGAACCACCACATAAAAAGGCCTGGGGACTGAGAGACACCACCAGCACTGGGTACCTGTTATGCCTTGGTCACTTAAACTTAGAGCTAAACCAAGATTCTTTTTCTCTGGGTATGCGCAAAGAGAAAATTTAACCAACAAAAGTTTACTGGCAGAACTATAGAAAATTATGGAACATTGGCAAAAGAGTAAAAGGTGCACAACATCACTTATCCGAGCATAAACTTAGCTCATTAAACATAGTAAACCTTACGGCCCATCCAATGTTATGTTCCGCGGGAAGAAAGAAACAGAAGAAGAAAGGGGGGAAAACAGATAGGAAAGATACAGAAAAACAGGCATAGCTACCAACTCCTGGGTTCCAGCGATGTTATTCTCTAGGCTGGAGGTAGGTGAAAGAGAGAGAAAGTCACGTGGTGAGGCTTCTTAAACCCTGGGCCCTGCACTCGGGCCTGCCTCCCAGGTGGGACCTTCCGTGTCTTGGCCACTCAGGGGTGGTAAGGTAAGGTGACACTGACGGGCTGTTTCCAGTGTCCCTTGATGGACAGGCACTGCAGGGCTGCGGGGAATATGGGGGCAGGGCGCTACCCCGCCGAAGTAGGGCCCGATCTGCCCCCTTCCCCACACTCAATGATGTCTCGAAACAGAGCATTTGCTGTCTCTGACAGTACCTGGTGGAGAAGGCGAACTTCACAGGATCATTGCTTTCAAACACCACTTCAACAGCACTGCTTAACTGGACTGCAACTACCACCCTGGTCAATGGGGTATTGGGTTGTATTCTGACCCTCTGGTTTTAAGCCAGTTTTTCTGTATTCATTGCATTTATTTTAATCTTTCCATTAAATTGTAAGTTTGACTTAAAAAATCTCTCTTAAGGTTTGTTTGAGGTTCATTTCTCCCACTGGTTCACTTTCAAACTAGCACAGATACCTCGTGGTATAGGATTATAAGTCCACTGAAATGGATGCGACAACAGCAATGCACACTTGGAGAGCTCTAGTACTCAATCAAGCATCATTTAATAGCAAAGTCTTGGAGGTGAAAACAGGATTGTTTCCGTTCTTGAACGATGAGGTAGATGCATAGCAAATGTTATTCAGTCCACATTATGTTTCTCAGTCAGCATACTTTCTCAAAGTATTTTTCTGCTTGGAGAATATTGGTAGCAGAATAAATGCTTTTATGTGAAACAACTGTTGAGGATGTACAGAACAGCACCTGTGTGATACTGTAGCAAATTTATAAAACTTACTTTCAGTACATCTTTCTTTTAAGTGTCCTCCTCTCCACTAAGCTCATCCCTTGTTTCCTCCACTCTCCTGTCTAATGGGAAAAAAGCCCAAAAAAGTCTCCTCCAAGCCACCCTCCTTGTCCCTTAGCCTAGTTGAGAATGTCCTGATGTCCCAGCAGGATGAGGCTTCAGTGCAGCATCCATCAGCTGTGCGGGTTTATTTTCCTGTCAAAGCTGCTGGAAAGAGTCAAATCTGGACCAATCCTCACATCTCCAATAGTCTGCTCTTTTCTGGTGCTGAAGTGGGATTTGTATGTCCATCCCGGACTTTCCAGGAGATGAACTGTAGCTCCAAAGCACTAGTCCTCAAATCCAACCCTTTCAGTGCTGTTGCAGCATTGGTGCACAGGAAAAGCTGATTGAAACAAGGATGTCACCTGGGAGCACTAGGGTAGCCAGATACTCGTATCTCATGTCATTTGCATTTGAAAGTTTATAGCAGCAGAATATGTTTCTGGTAAAGCTGCTCTTTATCAGAAGGTTTCTTTTAGCTCAAATACTGATTGTAATTTTAAATGATCTGTGCCACTGAATGGAAAAACAACAGCAAAAATAATAATAAAAAAACTTAATTTACTAGGTTGCTTACTGTTGAAGTTTAGTTTACTTTTTTTGATGAGTCAAAGCTTATTTTAGCTTTAAAATTTTCCTACAAAAAAGTAACCAATTCCATGTGAGTTTTGCCAAAGCAAATAGTCACATAATTTCATCTCGCGAGGTAAGCTGATGTTCCATATACTTTGTTTCTAAATATGCTTTTATGGCAAAAAGACAGTCTGTATCCAAGATGAGTTTTCAATATCCATGCGTTGCTACAAGAGACAAAAAATGCTTTTGAGAGCATTTATTGCACTCATTTCTGGAGTTCACCCTTACACCACACAGATACATCTCTGGTTTTATTTTGTAGTAGGTAAGGGGAAATAACAGAGAAGAAAACCAATTTCAATTGTGTTTGTGATATCACATGTGCTGTGATAGAGTTGCAATGAAATAGTAAATAGATAAATTAAAACTGTTGACAAAACAGTTGCTATTTGTGATATATGCTGAGACTATTGTGAGAGTCACTGGAAATTGCATCACTGATACCTTATATGTATCTTACATTAGGAAAAGCTAGGTAATTGCTATGCTAAAATGTACCCATATAACACTGTGTCAATTCTCATCCTCTTTTCTTCTATAGTTGTAGAAGCCCCAACTCAACAATGGCAATGTACCAAACAGTATGTCATAGTAGACTACTTTGAAAAGGAAGGTGCTGAAAGTGTTATCTGGACAGGTGCATGCACTGTTCCTGCAAGCAATTTTGCCCTTCTGCAAAAAACTTTAGGAGTGTTAAGATTAGTGAGTAAATTTTTCCCGTATGACTTATTACCTCTGGCCAGCAACTGCTGCATGACATGATCTTTTCAGCATATTTATCAGTCTCAGCCTTATGGAGGACGCAGAGTTATAAAAGTGGCTGCTGGGGGAGAAATGACCAATTTAAGGGGACTGTTCCAAAATCAGGTTTTGATAGGGGTACTTTGAAATACATTTGATATTTTACTTGACGGATATGCTGACTTTTTACAGTGGTTTTCTGATACTCCCCTGTGACATTTCTTGCATGCGTCTATGACACTTCAGATAGTACATCTTCATATCATTGAAGTCAGTGACACAACTTCTGTTAATTCTACAAGGTGAAGACGTGGGTACCTGGGTGAATTGCTGAACTGATTTAGCATTCTGCTCTTTACCCTTGAAAGATCATGCATGCATGCATGCATGCATAAATAAATAACAAATAAATAAAAAAAATCTTTCTGCATTAATTCACTTACATAAAAACTAATAATTCATCTATGTGACTTCATGTGTTACATTCCTGGCACTGATTGGCAGATTTTACACTCCCAGATTTTATACTCTCTCCCCATACTTTCATCTATTTCCCTGGCAGATATGAATAGGCAAATAAAGATTGTAAACTATAGGCAGACTGGGATGAGATATGAGAATACCATGCTCCAGTGTTTGTGATATTGGAAGACGGGAGAATAAGATGCTTCATCAATAACCTCACTTTAACCTCTAATTTCTAATACAACAACGTTTGTATATGGTGTCAGTGACCTAAGTGCTGCTTTTTGAACCTGTTTTAAGTAGTTTTTTTGATAAAGTTGATAAATTTCTGATAAATTATATAGTTTCCTAGTGTATTTTTTTCTCATTTTCTGTTTTCTGGCTACCCTGCAGGACTTCGGATTTCCACTGTGACTCTGTTACTGTCATTAGCACCTGTTTTAGAATCTGGAGCCTGTCCAGGCAAGGATTTCATTTCGTAGCAGGTGCTTCATCACATGGCTGTAAAATCTGGGATGTGAACAGTGAAGAAATTCTGATTGTGTGTGTTCCTAAAGCTTTGACTTTGCCATTTGTGTAGATAAATAACACTCCTCTTTATTCACTGCCTTCAAATCACTCAGCTTGTCTCAGAGGTCTGTTAAGGCTCTTTTTGACCAACGAGATGGTCCCTCAGCTGAAGTCTGTCCCTGCTTGGTGTTGGGACTTGCTCTTTTGTGAAATAAAGCACTCTAAGATATGAAGTGAGGTGCATTTGACATGCACAGGTTAGGGAATCCAGAGACTCAGTTCTACCCTAGGTCTAGCTTTTGCTCATGTTGATCACTGCTGACTGATGTCACCTGTGACTGACTCATTGCTCACAGAAGGGAATTTCCGGTTATTATAAGCTCCTTCTACATTGTGTTACATAAATGGATGTAAAAATGAGCAAACCTGCTTCTGTTTTTTTTGTTTTTTTTATAGACTCTGCCAGCGATATGAAAACAAGCAGACCTGCAATGAGTTTGTGTTCTGCTGTTCAAAGTACCTGACACTCCCCAGTCCCAGTTTACAAGAGAAGTTCATGTGAAAAAAAAACCATGAATACCTGACAAATTTCTGGATTTATGAGGCGAAGCCCAAAGAGAGGGAGTTGTACCTTACTGAAAATGTACAAAATGATCAAGTACAGCATAGAATATGTTTAAAGAATGACTTCTTGTAAACGTTTATAGACAATTCCTCTACTTCTCCAGAACTGCTCCCCGAGGTCACTTTCGAAAGTCTTGCCAGAAGTAGCAGATTTGAAAAGCAGACATCTGATTCAAACATTTTGCAGCTCATGAACGGAGCTATCTCCTTAACAAGAAAATCATTTCTGTAGGGACTTGCCATAGCTTATGGCGTTATTTGAATCGTGGCAATGCTGGGATGCTTGATAGTCTTTGGCTTTTCCCTATTTAAGTTATGCATACAGAGCGATCATCAACACTTTCACTAGATAGACAGTGATAGACACGTACCACAGGTCTAGGAAGCTGCATCCAGCTGAAATCCCAAAATTACAATTTTTTTGAGAACCTGCACTCCAGTTAATCTTATGGTGAGTTTTCCTGCCCACTTTCTCCACCTTTTCTTATGCTGAAATGAATTCTGCAGTACTGGTAGATGATGATCTGGACTGGAGACAGAAACACTGCTGAAGTCCAGTGAAGAGAGGTTGGAATGCTGGGGAAGGACTAGAGGAAGTGTGAGAAGAGGTTGTATGGTACAGTGCTACAGTACAGAGGTGAATTTAATGAGAAAGAGTACAGGAAGACACAGAAACAGATAAAACAAGTTGATATTTGAACTTCCAACATGGTGGCGAGATGAGAGTCAAAACGATGTATTTAAAAAAAACCCCAAGAGCAAATAATTCTATTTTTTAAAAAAATTATCTTTTCCCTTAGTTTTCCTTTGTTTTTTCTTCCCTTTCAGTTCTGTTTTGTTCAGAACTATGTGAATGTATCCTCAAGTTTTGGATTTTAAGATTCTAATCCAGCAAATCTCTCTCTCAGCTAAGCATTAAGTACTCAATTAATTACCTTTAAAGAAATCCACAAATGTACACAGGACCGTAAAAAAAGTTCCATAACAGTGGTTGATGGATGCTTCTGATGGGTAGCGAGGATGATATACCATACTTTTGTTTAAATATGGAGAAGCCACAGCACAAAGAGTTTGGTGATTTTATGCAGGTATTTTGAGAAATGTGTGTGTGAAATTCAATAGCTTATAGTCCCAACTTTGCAGTCTGTTCCAGTGAAGCTCCAGTCCAGCTTCAGGAATGAGGCAATAGGGCTCAATTTAATTGAGTAGTTGAGTGACTTTCTATTTGAAAAAGGGTTTTGCGAGCATCAGTCCCTTTGATCTAAGACAACAGCCAATCCAAGCAGTTTCCAAGTACCTGAGGATTCTCTTTTATGTAATAGGACCACTGATGGTTGTACTACTAGGTATCCCTGGCTGATTTATATTTTTACTTAAAATACAGGAATTCTGATCAGCTCAAACACTTCACAAACACAAAATGAACAAGGTCTGAATTTCGCCAGTCACAGATACTGTAGGAACACATTACTTGTGCACTGGTAGAAGACAGCCATCCTTTTCCCACAGGGGAAAAGATATCAGGCAGGTATGAAGGATCCTCACCAAAGTCTATGGTACCAAATCGGGGTCACAAAATTCTAAATTTTGTGTCTCCCTGCTGCAACTTAGTATTTGCACTGTGTTTATTCTGGGGATGTCACCTTGTGAGCTCTGAAAGGCTGGTACTCAGTTTTACACCTGCAGTCAGTCTGTGCTGCAGAACGCTCCAAACTTATACACCTAAGTCACAACCAGGCATAGGCAGCGAAGCTTAGCACAAGCCAGTGATTGCTGCTTTTTCATGCAGAGCCCTGAAAGAGTTTGGGCACAGAGCTAATTGACAGAGTGCTTTGCTGATCTTGATACAAGTCCTGTCTCCTGGGTAGCTTTGCTTTTTTAGAAGTAGTGCCTGAAATGTGTCTGAAAATTTTCACAGTGTCTTGATTTGGTGTGGTAACATTTAAAATGGTGCGTGAGAGCAAAGGTTCTTCCTGACATCTACTGATGGGAATTGCTATGAATGCAGCTCATTAAACTAAACCAAATTTTCCTGCCCCTGCTGAAGTTCTTTGGTATGTTGTGTCTAATTTGCATTGTGAATATTGCCTCTACCCACATCTCTTTTCAGGTTTCCCCTTTATACCACTCTCTTTATTGTCTTGTTTGGCTTGCTAACCTATTTAATTCTTAAGAAAGAATGATTTCTGGCTTTGTGCTTGTCAAGAATGGGAGAGAGAGCTTTTCACAGCTCTGCCTTTGCTCAGATTTCTGGCAGCAGGCAGCAGTTCTTTTGAGATGGCCCGCACCTCAAAACCCACTCTTGCTCACAAGTTCTTTAATCATGACCAATTTGGTCTATTACAACATTAATTATTTATTGAATAGACACAAGAAAAACAGACATAGGATTTAATGGATTACTTACTACACAGGATAAACAAAAGAATTACTGCTAGTAGGTTACAGTATACAGTGCACTATAAAGGTACCTATATTTCAGCTAGGGAAACAATAGTATAGATTAGAAGCCCGATGTGACTTACTGAACCAAATTATGGCGTGCAGAGGCTTCTTTCACACAACTTCTGGAAGAGACGGTTTAGCTTAAGGCCAGTGTCCTAGAACTTGAGGCGTCCCCGCTCATACACACCTTTTGAGGTGTGTAGAAGATTTTCTACTTTGTGAGAGTTATGGTAGATCTTTTATAGCTGTAAAGTTTTAGGGTCTGTCAGTCACAAATTCCAGCATAATCTCCCCTCACAGCAGCTGTTTGTTGTCATGTCAGCCTTGGGCACCTGAGTGTCTCACAAGACTGAGCAAAAAGGGGAGAATCCTCAGTTTATGCAAACAGCAGGTAACCTTCTTGATGGCGAGAAGGAAGGGGCACGGGGTGTGAGCTGCCTTGCCACAGTGCTCCTAGAAAACAATTTCTGATCTTTTCGGCACGAATGTGAGGAAGTGAAACAGCAGAATATGAAGCCCTTTATGGGCTAGATCTTGACAGATAATATTATCTATCAGAAAGAAATGAGTGTGCTTGCTTCCAGAATGTGCTGCTGTCTCTGCCCCAAATTCTGTTTTCATTTCTGTTCTCTTTTGCAGAACAGAATAATAACAAAACATTCATTTTACTATTTTTTTTTGTTGTTGTTTTGGGGTTTTTTGTTATTTGAATTATTTTCTAGCCTAACTCCAAAGAGCAGGCTTCAAGTAGAGATGGAGTCTTTGTAGAACAGCACCTTCCAATCCTCTGTGAGGTGGCCTTACCTGTCCTGAGTCTGGTAGATCTCTTGGCAGTGCTACAATATTCCTGCCAGGTGAGAAGTAGGCTGTTTGTAATCACACTTGATTTACTGGCTGGCACAAGCTTTTATTTTGTTAAGTCTTCAGTTTTCTTGGTTAAGCTTGACTCAGAGATTAATTTTTCTGAAACTGAATCAGAGTTGAATTTTACTGCCCAAAGTATTGAAGAGGTTGCCCCCGATAGAGCCATGGCCATGGAGAAGATGGGAGCAGAGCACCTGGGGACACTCTTGCTGCCTCCAGACTGTGAAAGGAAACGGGAGTAGCAGAAAATGTCACTGCAATACTCATCGTGTTGGTGCCTTGCAGTCAGTCTACCAGAGCTGGGCATTTCGCTTGTGCAAGACAGCTGGCTCTATCCTCAAAATGCCAAACAGTGATTACTGTTAACTCTTTTTTGTTTTCACGGAGTGAAAATGTTTGGATTGAGAAAAGATATCTTTCTGTAGATAGATCACACAGATCACACACGTCTACACCCATACTCTTCACAAAATTGGAGAATCACAGAATGGATCACGTTGGGAGGGATCACAGGTGATCATCTGGTCCAACCTCCCTGCTCTGGTCATCCCAGAGCACATGACACAGGACTGTGTCCAGAGGGTTCTTGGACTTCCAGAGGTGGAAACTCCACACCCTCTCTGGGCAGCCTGTTCCAGTGCATGGTCACTCGAACAAGTAAAGTCTTTGAAGTGTTCAATAAGCTTCTGAGCACTAATGGGCCAAATTCCATTAAACTCCTTTTCAGTTAAGCAATGTTCATGGCCTTGCACAAATGGCTTAAGCTTCTTGGCCTAGCTAAATTACAGGAATCATGGTAATATTGTGGTTATACAAGATGAAAACCATAAGGAAAATAGGTGGGAAAAGGAGAAGCATTTTTGTACAAAAACAGATATATAGAGACAAATTTCAGTTGGAAGCTGTTCTGCTTTTTATCCACAAGAGAACGAATAGGATAAATTTGACCTAATTTTTTTTTCTGTAAGGATAGTCACTGAATTTTAGCATTAGATAACACCATATTATATGCACTAAAGAAAACTTTTCTTCCAGTACCAAAGTAATGATTTCATTAGAATTGCGTTTCAATTGAGAATGCGTTGGTTCCTTATCAACTCTTTTCTTTCCTGGTTTGTGCTTTCTAAAAGCACTGTTGCTCTAGAGAGTTTCTTTTTAGATTCAAGCAAGCTTCTCAAAAAGCTTTGTGCTAAAGGTGCTCTCTTTTACTGCTTTAATCTGTCCCTATTTGTGTCATCTAGCTAGCAGTCTCTACTGAGGAGGCTGCAGTGTGCAATGGGATTTCTTATAGTCAAATACCCGGAGTCCAGTAGAAAAAGAAGAGGAGGTAGTTGTTTTTTTTTTTTTTTTTTCGCATCAACCAACTGATAAATAGTTGCTCTAGAGCTGGCAAAGCCAGGCAGAACAGAATAGGAATTTTGTTGGTAATGGAAAAAGACCCAGGAGGCTTTGGGATGTTTCTTTGAGCAGTGGATGCAATTGCATTAAGGAAGGACTTCTTCAGCAGACCATGATGTGGAGATAACAGGTATGTGAGAAAAAGCAGAGCTAAATACCCTAAAACTTATCTTTAACTGAACTTCTACTACTTCTGCTTCTTAACCAAGATAGTTATGATATTTATAGATTTTGCATCTTAAATTAATCTCTATGAATTTCAGTTTTTACCCTTCGTCATGTCCTACAGTTTGGCCTCAAACTCACAGACTGAATTTGTTGTTTTGTCTATACATTTGTCTACAACATGCTTTCTATCATTGAAATTTTGCAGGTCAATGTAGCAACTGTAGGATATCTGCAAATGAATAAAAAATAATACAATGCACCAGCTGTTAAGGGTCTTTAACAGCTAGTTAGGCCAAAGTGTGATCAGGAAAAGTCACAGACTTAGTTTAGGCTAGTGAGGTAGGTAGGGAAAACGTAAGTATTTAGCCTGAATTATATATCAGGATATCTATATCATCTATATCTATATCTATATCTATATCTATATCTATATCTGTCTGTATCTATATCTATACCTAGATCTATACCTATCTTGCATAGTTTTGCCCAGCTCAGGATATTGATCAGAGTAATGAAGACACTATCCTTTAACTATTCTTTCAATAAAACACTGGTTGTAGTTCAGTAGGGATGATTTTCATCCAAAATTGTATTAGAAAACTGTACGGCATCCAATATGCTACACTTACATGTTTCTATCTCTTTCATTGAGTTAATTTAAGAGCTGTTTAATTTCTTGACTGATGTCTTTTTATTGTGGTTTGATTCCTTCTTATTTAGGCAGCTTTTGTCCACATCATTTGTCTATTCTTTTCCTCTTGCTCTGTGAAGATTTGAAGAAAAAAAAAGAGGAAGAAAACTGTTGCTGGCATGGACTTCCTAGCTTTACTGAGAGCAGTAGGTATAGCTGTTACCAATGGAAGAAGGATGTTCATCTACAAATCCTACAGGTCTCAAGCAGGCACCTGTGGTGGGGTGAATGTGTATCCTCATTTGGAGACAGACACACCCTGCCTCTGCTGCCCTGCTTAAGGCCACATGATCAGCTCACACAGTCTGTGTGGAAAAGCACCTGCTAATCTCTTTGATGTGATGGAGGAGTGTTCTGAGCCTAAAATGAATGGTTTTAAGGGAAAAGAAGGCGAAAACTATAAGAATTAGCTCAATTGAGGAGTTTAAATCATCCCTGGGGCACTGTTACTCCTTTTGTTTACATAAAAAGAGAGAGTAATATTGTCTGGAGAGCTGTGCTATCACCTCTAAAGGATCTGGTCTCATGATCTGAAAGTTCCATAGTTTGCTTGGCTCTTAAGATTCTTAGTTCCTGCCTCTGATTTTCTAGCAGCTGCAGGTATAGGGGAGTAAAGTTTTCTGAAGAAGGCTGTTCTCTTCAAGAGAGAGAAATTTGTAATTATTTCTGACGAAAGGATCTTAAAAGCTTATATCATTATGGGACTGCAGAGTGGTTCTGAGTCCTGCGACAGAGGTTATTCTCTGGTGTTTTCCTTATCTTTTCACAGGTTTTTTTTCTGATTTGTCATGCTATTGAAAGGCTGTTCTCTACAATCTTCTGATTTCTTTTTTTTTTAAAAAATTTTTTTTTGGGCTTATTTAGAAAACTTCAAATAGTGTGGCTTCTCTGAGGAGGAAAGGGGAAAGGAGTATTTATTTCTTTGCTCACCGGCCAGGGCTTTTTTTCAAAACTGTTATGTATAAATATAGGTGAAGGACTTCAAGAACTTCTGCCTTCAGAGAGAGATGGTTGAGGATGAAGGAGTGATCTTTCCTGAGACAAATATTGCTGAGGAGTAATTATTAGCAGTATGCCCATCAAACTGAAACTGATGCTGGGCTTTCATGTCTAGTATAAAACTTCTACTGCTCAAAAATTTCAGTGTAACCATCTTGCATAACACTCTGTACAGTGTAACTTTTTGCTGGAGAAAATATAAAATTCTTCTTGCAAGAGTTTCAACAGGTCATTTCCTTAGTTGTTCTCTGAAGTATTCCTCATACTCATGA
This sequence comes from Amblyornis subalaris, assembly GCA_018881555.1. Classification (NCBI taxonomy): domain Eukaryota; kingdom Metazoa; phylum Chordata; class Aves; order Passeriformes; family Ptilonorhynchidae; genus Amblyornis; species Amblyornis subalaris. The sequence goes on along the minus strand of JACAXG010000111.1, from coordinate 2,387,734 downwards.
AGATTATTATGAACCATAAGACTAACATTTTAATTTTTGTCCATTACTGCACCCCTGAGACAAAATGCCATAGCAACAAGGAGAAAGGCAGTAAGGTCATATGGTCATACCATGCTTGTCTGTGGGTTGCTGTAATGCACCAATATTTATGACTAGTGTTTACTATTATTTACCTCTGGCATGTATAGTTCCCCAATGCCTTGAAACTGAAAAAATCCTGCTTTTGGCAAGTGGCAAGTCTAGTCACTTCACACCTAAGATATGGTGTTAATAAAGAACTAGCAATTCTTTTAAAAACTTTATGCAAATGATTCAAATTAGATTTATTTAAAATTATGAAAGAGACCGGTGAAGTTTTAATGAGCAGCTATGCTGTGTGTTATCTGTGCACAAAGCAGATGTAATGATGCATTATAAATGCTGAGGTAATTTAATCAGTGCAGAAAAAAATATAATGAAATGGTTATTTAAACACTGCAAAGCTGATGTTACAGTAATTAGTTCCCATTGAGCAAGACATGGTGTGTATTATCTGGGCTGTGTTTGATTAGTGATCCTGGGTATGACATCTTGCCTTTTCTTAATTTTATTTCAATATCATTTAAAAAATCTTCAATACAAACTCCAGTTAAAAATACAAAAGCAAACATGGCATCAAATTAATTTCTCCTTTTTTCCCCTTTCTAACACAATCTGCATAAAAGTCTGCTTTGATTTGCTATGGCTATATACGAGGTAGCTGAACACTTGTGCTTATAGAAAACATGGTCCTGTGGAGGTTGGGGTTTTTTTTTCTCTGCAGAGTAATACTAGCAGTATTGCTTGTAATGATATTCATATTTTTCAAAATGTCCTTGTAGAAGGTGGATTGCAATATATTGAAGTTTTGCTATGCATTTTTTCTAAGATTTCTTTTAAATGAGTAAGACATGGATTTCACTAACAGTTTGTCTCAGTTTTTCAGAGGCTGTAGGGATACGTTTTTTCTAATAGCTATGTGCCAGTCCCTAAAATTAAGCATATGGAAAATTCTAATCATCGGTTCTTTTACAAATATAAAGCTTGGGAATTAAGAAACAAGGGAATCTTATTCATCTTGTCTGCTGATAATTACTTGTAGAAGCTGATTAGGGCTTTTGCATTAAGAAATGTCTTAGAGATTCTGAATTGTGATTGATGGTCTTTTAGTCATGTTGGATCATAAATGATAGAAGGAAATTGAATTATTTTTGTAACCTGCAGTCAATGAGACTTACCTAAGGTTTTAAGATGTGCTCAGCTCTTACTGAACATGGTAAGGCCCTATGTGGGTTGAATTAAAAGCCATTAATGGTAGGATTAGGAACCACTATCTCATAATACTGAAGATCAGAACAGGAGGAAACTGTTTTGCAAATGTGGAGTAACAGCTATCTAAGGAAAACAGATCTTGAGAAGAAAGAGTAGACATTTAGAAAAAAAAAAATACTCTTCCAGTAAATACAATTGAAAATATAAAAATACAAGAGGAGTAAGTACAGCGACATTGCAAACACTGCATGCTCTGATCTTCACAAATAAGTAGAAGAGTAAAGAAAAGATTTATTTTCTCATTTTCAGTTAGAAGCATGCAAACCATGCATATATCTGCCTTCTTTCTCTTACCGAACAAAAGAATTTGATTTTTATAAAACATGAACCTTATACTGTAATTTTAAATAATAATTTGTGTATTTGTCCTAAATTGATAATGTCAAGGTAAAGTTTATAGGTGGCTTTAGAGTCAGTAAGAGCTTAATGTGATAAAAAATGTTGAAAAGGGAAAAAGTCTTCAGTGAAATATTCCAATTTTCACTTGTATGAAGACTTGAAAGCTTTAGCAACTTTGTAACGGTCTTACTGTGGATTTTGGAGTCAGACTATTTGTAATTAATCTAATTACAATTTTTTGTGGTTTTGTTTGATCACTCGGTTTCATGGAGCTGACATTATACATTTTTTTGATCCTAAGATACATAATAACATATGTTTGTACTCTGTGTATATATTGCTCAGGAAAATGTCCATTTTTTGGAATCTTTGAGATAATTTTGCAAACCTGTGATTCCTTTCAAAGAAATTAAGAATACACTATTTCAGAAAGGAGTGCCCCACTGATCTCAGGCCTAGGTACCAGCTGGTACAATTATTACTGTTGGCATATGCCTAGAAATGAAAAACAATTTGGCGCTAATTTGAGAAAGGAACAGGTGAAGCTGAAATAATTTAGGAGCAAGGAGAAAAGGAGCAAGTGTTAGCTGCTCCAAGAATCATTGGCTTGTATCAGTGCAGCATATGGAAGGGCAAATCATAAGTACATGATTTCATCATCTCTGTGATGAAGGCTTTGCCTTCAGAACAACCGTAAACAATTTTTGTTGTGGCTTTCTTTGGTTAATAAAGAAGAATGGCCTCTCCAGGAGAATCCTGCAGAGTCAGAAAAGAAGCCAAGATCACTTTTCTCCAGAAATGCTCTTTATATTGTGGAGTCTTAAATCAATAGCCTAAATGCTAAACTGAGCTGACAGTGAATCAAACTAGTATTCATTTAAAGAGAAAAAAAAAGAGGACCAAAAAAAATCTGTATACACTTAGCTAGAAAATCTATATACATTTACCTAAAGTGTCTGGTTTTCCTTAATTAATTCTCATGTTCTGTTCAAAGCTTTTCCTAATATTTCAGGTTGCTTGATGCCTTCTATCTTTGTGAAAGTAAATATTTTGTCACTGTGATGCATCCTACTTTGTTCAGAGACTACACTTCGGACTCACATCTGTGATTGTAGCCATGACATGAAGATGCAGGGCAGACCTTACGGCCTGATTTATCTTTGTCAGAGGGGTAGCAAGGCTCAGCACTGAAACCCAGGATATATGTGGCTCTAAATAGAGCAATTTGTCAAGTATTTCATTGACACAAATTGAAATGAAACTAGTTTTCAGACTCTAGAGGTCACTTTGCAACAGGAACAATTCATTACCTATGTATACACAGAGGAAAACTATTTCACAATTGAAGTTGATTTGTGAGGGATGAATATATACATGTAAAACTAAAAACTCATGGGTCACACTTTCAGAGTAAACTAAAAGAACCTACAGGCTTTGGTATTCCCTGGCTAATAGCCCATCAGTTTCTCTGAAAGAAACAGAGCAGCTGTTGTCATAGTGAGGTCTGTGGAGTGTTCCAGGCTCTTTTTGTATACAGAAACGCACAAATTACCTGCTTCAAATCTTAGATGAGGCAAATTTCCTTTCATTATGAATGTATATTAGAGTACACATATATACATGGCATCCCAACCTAAGAAGAAAGATCTTTTTTAAAGTTCATGTATTTATTTACCTATGGTCTACTTTCAAAATTTGTTAGAGATGTGCTCCTCTATTGATGGTGTGCTCGCTTTCAACCCTATTGCTTTGGAAGCCTGATTAAAGTCTTTCCTGGGTTCAACCGCAACTGTCAAGGAGGAAGTCTGCTATGCAAACTCCACTTCTCTAATTTGCTCAGATATTGTTGGGAGATGAAAAAGGAATGAGAAGAGACAAGGAAAAAAAAAGATAAATTATGAGCTGGTGAAATACATGTTTAGATCTGCAGTGAAAATTATTTTATAAGTGCCAGCGTTTTATGGCAGGGGACCAAAACACTGCTGGCAGACTAAAGTTGTTGGAGTGGGTGTCACTGATCAGCAGTAACATCGGCATGGTCCCAGTGGTAGGGGTTTTCCAGAGGGGAGGAGTATTGGTTTCCATTGCAGGGCTGTCTCCGCTTTTGCTTGTGTGGCCACTCTGTCTGGTTGAGTACGACAGTACTTCACATCTGCTTTGGACATGTGTGAAAGGTCCCAGGCTGTGACAAAGGACTCCAATATGCAACATTTTATTTCCTGCAGTGGCATCTATTAGAGAGCAATGAAGTGAATGTCGAGGTTTGACTCTTTCTTATGGCATGAAAAAGAAACAGATTGTTTAAGAAATGAGTAATTTGAAAACAACAAAAATCAAAGCTCAAAATCCACCCTGAAAGGTGGAAATATGTTTACTTTCTTCTCCATTCAGAAAATGTTTGATTGAGACATCTAGTAGAGTGATAACTACAGATGGAGTTATCTGTAGTACAGATGTGTGGTACCCAGATATTATAGATAAACTGAAAAACCTTAAAATATTAGGACCATCATGTATCCTTGTCTATGCTTTTCTGCCACCCTTTTTTAATAAGTTTCAGAGATGGTAATATTTCAGATCATACTTTAGTCTAATGTATTTGGAAAACTGAGAATGAGTTCAGGATAATCCTTCACTGCTCTCATTTTCAAGAAAAATTGTCTCCTGCAGAATGTTTTTATCTATCAGAACTTCACTGATATCAGAGACACTATTCCTGCAACTTTGCTATTTGCTCAGGTGAAAGGTGCCATGCTCTGGGCACCACAGTCCCCTGGAAAGCGAAGACAGGCCCGATTGATAACTTCTCTTTCTTAGAAATGTTCACAGTAGTTTCAGTGATCTACTAAATAGCAGGTTGGGACTATTTCTTTATGTTTGGCATCCATGTGCCGTATAATGTGGTATCTCATAATTTATCTCGAAATTATTTTCCTACTAATTCTTTACTTGAAGAAAGCCTATTTAAGTGAAGCCTTTTCTATCAGAAACACACTTTTTGATTGATATTTGTCACTGGGAAGAAAGCTTCCTTTGAAAACTCTTATCCTGTCCTGATCCCACAGATCTTAATGTGCTCCTAGTGGGTCTCCTAAAGTTTTCGTGGTGTTCTTTGTTCTGAAACACAGACGGACCAAAGTTCTGGTTTGCAAAGAGCAAGTTGCTCTATAAACTGCAGGAGACAATGTTTATTTTTGAAATGCAAATTCCAGTGCTATGCAGTATTCAAGAAAACAAGTGTTAAAGAGAGATTGCCATGGGTAGCTTGAAACAATAATAAAATTTTACTAAAGTGATTGTAAATAGTTAAGGTTAAATTAATAGGCTAGAGATTTCTGATGATAAGAATGACAACCAGAATTTGTTCAACTTGGCTAAGAATATTTATTCTGGTAAATGCACCATGATTTAACCTCTGAGAAAGATAAATACCTGACGAAACAACAAACTTATTAATATTGAGATGCCTGATGATTTGTTATTAAAAATACTGAAAATTCAGAAGAGGACTTTAATGCAGTAGGAATAGGAATTTCCCTTCAGTAAAAGGCTTAAATGATACTTGCACAATTAGGCCAGAGTATGGAGTCTTCAGCAAATTTCATCAAATTCATTATTTGAATGGGAGCAAATTACATGGTAGTTGCACACTGCTGTCTGTAGATACCTTTGAAATTGCAAAGGATAGCAGAAGAGAAGGTGATCAGCTTTCTTTTCTGAGAAAGAGAGAAGGTAGGAAATACTGAGAAGCTCAAATATTCATTCTTGAAGATTTGGGATTATGGTCTGTTTCTTAGAGTGATCTAGAGTCATCTGGAGACTACTTGAAACAGCCTTAATGATATAGTTAGAAGAAAGAGTCCTAGGGCAGCAAGTGTGACATAGACTAGAAGGCAAACGAGTTTGTTAAATGAAAAAAAATCAATTAGTTAAAAAAATATTATCCATAAATTTTTAATAAATTTTGACTAATTGCAACTAATGAAAAAAATGCATATAAAAAGATAGAAATAAAAATATCACAACAACAGGCAAGATGAAGTTGTAAATCGAACTGGGGAGAAATTTTTTCCTAATACCTGATTGGACCTATTTGTCAGTGTCAAGACATTACTAGCCAGTCAAGTTGTTGGCTAAATTCTACTTAGGACGTTTGGAGTAGTTTAGAGGTATGCTTAAGGGAACACGGTGTTGCGATGAAATACCGTTGCTTGATTACATATAATCAATATACCAATAAAAATATAATGTAGAGCTGTAATAATTAGGGTTGAATATTATAGTCTAAATTTTGTAATGCTGGAGATATTTAATGATCATTGAATCAGAACAAAAAGGAAAGTTACTCTTCAAGCACTGTTTTGAATACGTAAAAATGAGACTTTTTTTGCTACTGTGAAATTTCAGTTTGGAGGAGATATGCAAACAGTCATTGTATAAAGTCATTGAAGTCTATAACAATTACTGATGATGTTTTTCTTTCTCTAATGATAAAAGATGAATATGTTTGCCACATTTAGAGCCGTAAATTGATGGATTAAGATGGATTAATGTTATGACTGAATTGGAATTTGGCTGCTAGTTTATAAATCAGTCATTATTGTCTATTTGCTTTTATATTATTTATAAGAAAAAGAGAAGACACCAAGCAGTCAAATATTTACTTTTAGTTGTAAAAAGCCTTATTTATTAAAGATAAGTGCAACTATAAATAAAACTCCAATGGAAAAATGTGAATAAAAATTTTGATCTTACACTTTATGGGGAAGAGAAAAAACTGCAGTAATGTGTTTGAGGAAGAGCACAGTTTTAATGAAGACCACCTGTTTCAGTGGAGAAATAACATTTTCAATTAAAACAATCAAAGCAATATCTCAGTAAGGGAGGGAAAGTGAATAACTATAAACTTTAAAAATTAGGGTTATATAGAACATTCTTGAGGGAGTCTAGAATAATTGTTTTAAAAAGGACAAGAACGGAAAATATTTAAAATTTCTTGTATACAATAGACGAAGAATGGTCAAGTCCATTTATATATGGAGGTGCTAAAAAGATGCAGGGAAGAGACAAGTATTCATAACAATTTCTCTTCTGTATCTGAAAATAAATTGGATGATGTGCCCCTATCATATGAAAATTACATACTGCTTTCTCATCCACTAAGGAGGATATTAATTAACAATGCTTAAAGACAGACAATTCAGACTGAAAGCCTAGACGATTGCACAGCCTAATACCACTGGTTAAGATGTCTTTCTTGCTAACATTAATATCTAATAAATGTGGAAGATTATAACACTTCTAAGAGGTATTTGAAGTAGACAAGTGTAGCATGGGACATCTGTTAAGCTGAGCTCAGCCTTAGGCACTGTAATAGAAAGGCCTAATATTGAGTTTGATTAAACGAAGGTGTAATGGAGTAAGTTCCACATTTTTCTACAGAAAAAAGGTCTTGTTCAATCAGATTATACCTTTGGTTGCGTAAGGTAACTACGTAATTACTATATGAATGGCATTCATTCAATGAGATTCCATTTTTAAAAGGACGCTAAAATAATATCAGTAAATCAAGTGTGTGTTAAACAAATTCAAAGTTGCATAATGGATGTCTCAGAAAATCACCTTGAATAATGGTATTTCTAGCAGATTTGTTTGATTATGCACTAGATTGATTAAAGCATTAGGTAGGATTTATTCCCTGAAAATAAAAAAAGGTTATGGTTAAAAGAATTGTTGACTAAGATTACAGAAATTATAAGAAGAGTAAAAACTTGACTTAATAGCCCTACTTTGTATTATTTCAGCATACTTGATTTAAATACAGATAATTTCTGTATTCCAAAGGGAAAAAAAAGAATAAAAACACCAAATTGAACTTGTTTTGAAAAAAATCTGGATGTCACAGACAGAAGAAACTATCAGTGAGTAATTCCATCCCTAAAATATCTGCTTTTCTGAAATGAGTAACCTTCAACAGGAGAAAATGAGAACTGTGTGTCTGGTTGCAGAATGCTGTGTATTGTACACAGTCCTGTAGTTCTGTTTTGAGAAATGAATTAAAGAATAAGGAACAACAGAATAAAAATCCATTGGAATGTGGTGAAGTATGTAATGTAAAATGCATTGATGTGAGAGGCCTTTACCTTGACACGTCTAGATCATCAAGGAAAGCAACTTAATGAGACAGAACAGCAGCTTCCTGAGGAGGAATGGCAGAGTACTTTGCCCACATGAGACAGACTAGAAGAAAGAGCAAATGTCTGGAACAAAAAGTCAGACAAAGTTCAAATAGGAAGTAAGTGGAATTATTCTTTTTTGAGGGAGGAGGATGAGTCACTGGGAGAGGCTGTCAAAGGAAGTGATGTTTTTTTCTAATACATCCCATCCTGCTGTTCTTGGCTCTAGAAAGACAATTTAGAAAATATGCTTTAGTTAGACACTGTTTAGACTTTAACATCTCTTATTTTACACTTCATATAAGGTCAGCAAGGTTAAATTAAATAGTCTCTCATTCAAAGGGAGTGAGCTGTATGTTGAAACAGTCTTTATCTGCATCAATACCTGAAACAGAAAGCATACCTCATGCTGCTAATTTCTCTGCTCCTACAAAAATACCAGAAGACACTATATCAATACTTCAAAAATTAGAAGAATTGAGTGTAATAGTTACTTGGGATTCTCACAAAATATAATCCTCTTTTATCATTACCTAGTACTGTTTGAAGTCTTGCTGGACTCAGGAGCACAAAGGCTACAAGCCAGCCTGAGGGACAAGCTATAAAACTTATATATTTGTCTCTCAGCATTGCTGTCAATCCCTTCCACTTGATTGTAGTTTAATGTCTTACACATAATAAGTGCTAAACATATTTTAGACAATTTCTTCTTTCTATTCTGCTTGAAGTAACACATGTGCACAAAAATTTCTATAGTGGTGAATGACTCATACTTCAGCCAGTGTTAACTTAATCAGCCTTGGCTAAATAGTGAAGATGCTGCACATTGATTTCAGTAAAAGGAGAGATTTCAAAATTACCTTCCCATTCCCTACTAAAAAAGGAGTAAAGGAAATTGCTCTCCTACTTTGACTAAAATGGCCAAATGCTAAACAAGAATGTGCATTTATTGTATTTGTTATCTTGAAATGTAAGCAAAAGCAGCTGTAATTTTCCTGAATTATCTAATTTATTCCTATGCTAGCTACAGCTTATTCAATATTACCAATGGAAGGCAAGCAAATGAAATGCTTGTGTAAATTTTAAGTTATCAGAAATTCAGGGTTCAGAGGGTCAATAATAGAATCCTATGTGTTTTGGAGCCATAAACATAGCTAAGCAACTAATGCAAATTTCTTCATTGTTAACAATAAATGTAAGCATTCTTCTTGCAATCCCACTGTTTTGCAAATACCCTTCCAAATTGCTTCAAGAATGCAAGTAATTAATTTTTTAAGCTATAGGAGGTATATGTTAAAAATGCACAGGAAATAGTAGGGGGGCTACATAACCAGTTTAACTGCAGACATTTTGGAGTCGATTTTTTTTGCTTGCTTGCTTGCTTGCTTGGCAACTTAAGAGTAAATTCACAAATGTATTGAGTGGCATTGGTGTCGAGAACACCTCATGTATGCTTATTCATGGTGTTCAGTATGTCAGTATTTAGTACGGTAGGTACCCTTCAGAGTGTCTAAATTGCGTGCTTCTCTAATTAAAATGGTGGAACCCAAAAGAGGGCAATGGGATTTGGACAGCTGGGGAGAAAATGACTAGGTAATGTGAGCAGGGCTTCAGAGTGGTTAGTGCCTTCATAATTCTACTTTTATTTTTTAATTGAATTGCTGTAGATCTTGAGGAAGGTTTGAAATTAAATAGATGAAAAGTTGATTCATTGTGGCTGAAGCGCTAGTGGGAAAGACAACGTATGTAATTCTCTTTTTAAATAGAATCCTAGTTTTATAATCACAGGTTCACCAGTAACAAGAAAAGCAGAAGCAGCGAAGACCTCTGAACATCATAGTGCTCAGAGAGCAGATTTCTTACTCTTTGGTAGCTGGTTTATATCACAGGCTTTCAAATTCAGAATGTTTTTCTTGCATTTCTTTTGAACTGACCCCATTTTTATCTTGGAGACAGTTACTCCACAGATGTTAACTGGGTGCTACTTATCTTACATCTATAGTCTGTATCACTATGTAATACATTACTTGCCACAAAACTCACAAGGCAATGCTTTGATTAATAAACAGCTAATTGCCCTGCAATGCAGTTGGATCAGACAGAAAAAAGTGTATATTCTCAGAGGAAAAATGTTTGTGAGAGGAAATCGCTTTGAGTTTCTTTAGATACATATGGAGATATTGCTTCAGTAACCCTGTGGAGACTTGAGACCAACTTATGGTGCAGACTCAGAGATGGAAAGATTTGCTAAATAAATTGGAGGCTGGAATTGTCTGCTCTATCTTGGAATTCATAATTTTACACAGCTCTGCTTCCAACATCAATTTCCAATCTCTGGAATGATCGATTTGTCTTTGTTCCAGTCCCAACAGGACTGGTCAGGTAGAAAGCATATTTCCCAGTAGTAAACACAGCTTTAGGCATATATGAAATGAAGCACCTGTCCATGAAGAACATGTGAGAAGAGAGCTCCCATCAGTACGGTAGGATAAAAAGAAAAGTTAGCCCAAATAAAAAGCCTATATTACAAGTCCCCATAAAAGCTGAGCATTCCTATTTTAGCACCACCGAAGTGTCCCACCATACCACACCAATGAGGACAATGTAAGTAAAACGGCAGCATGTGCATTAGAGTCCCCTTGTAGAAGAAAATCCAGTAGGAATTTTGAATTTTTTTGAGATGTTATCACCCAACAGCTGGTTGCAACCACATTTATAACTTTGGGTATTGTAGAGCTGTGGCTCACCGAGTGGCCCACTGCTTGATGACATTTTGGATGCTTGCCTTTTCAGAGGCTGTGTTTTTTGCAGTATTATAAAGCACAATACTGCATTCAAGCTCTAACTTCTGGTTTAGGATGTTCAGAATGGAAAGCTGTGTGTTGAATATGGGAAGAATAAAAGCCCTCCTTTGTTTTTCTCATCTTTCCTGTAATGTCTATATGAATATTTTTAAATTCCTCTTTGTGGCTGAACAGAATTTGTACTGAAGAGGTGTGGAGTGATTAATCATATAATTGCTTCTAGTTCATCCCAAATACTCTTTAAGAATTTTGAAAAAAAATTAGTTTCAGATTGATGTCTTCTTACTGGAAACACATGGTAGTAGATATGAAAAGGCCAGGAAAATGGGTGAAATAGAAATGCATCATTCTTTCAAAGGCTTCAAGGTACATAGGCGATCTAGTGCACTGCGAAGCCAAGTGGTACAATGACAGGAGAAGGGGGGAAGCTGCTCCTAACAGAAGAATGAGAGGAATCATAGACAACATTACCCATTGCTGCAGTTACTCATTTGTGTCTGTTTAATTGATGTTTACTTCAGGTGTGTGCTTTTGGTACTTTAATAAATACCTGAATTAGAATCAGGCTGTCATGATGCAGAGAAGTAAGCAATGGCATGTGACACAAAGAATATTTAGGCTGCACCCTTTTTCAGACCACATCAGGACTTGAAAAGCTGAAAAATCATCAGCTGCAGGTAGGACTTTAAATGGCTGCTTTAATTCAGATGAGCCCATGTACAGAGAATATGTAGCTAAAAATGTTTCATACAGGAGCCATATGTCCCTTCCTGCAGAGTCCAGACAGGCTGTGCAATGAAGCAGGCTAAGGGAGGGAAAGAAGCCTCTCGCAGGAAGCACTGCAGTTGAGATACGGCTATTTCAGCCTTTGCCACAGGGACCTAGATTACATTTTTCACAGATGATTGGCACCTGTTCCCTATGCTTGACAGAGACCTTTAAATTGCAGGAGGATCCCTGAACTGTGCTTTCAACAAGAAGCTCTATATAACACTAAGTACTTTTTGAAATAAGGTTTCAATTGTCTTACATTGAGCATTCACATAAAATGGGACATTTTGACCTTGTTATTTCAGTAAAAGGAGAAACACCACACCAGTCACCTCACAGTATTAGGATGTTTGAGAGATGTGCTGATTATTGTTTGCAAACTATTTGACCACCTAAAAAAATCTGGACAATAAATACACACAAGTTGAACCATGTTTTGTTATGTATCTGTAAGTTATGTAGTAAGTCTCTTGCTGTATTTGAGCATTCAGGGTGCCTACACAAAATCACCTAAAAGTAATCCGTTCTTTCAAACCACTTATTTTATAAACAGATCAGGACTTTGCTATAAAAGATTTTGCTCTTAATAGATTATAAAATCAACTATTCCCACATTGACTGCTGATTCTTCTAATTACTATTTTTAAATCAAACATTGTTTTGCAACTAGAATCCTTTTTTTGAAGGGGAGATTTACAGAGATGGTAGTAACAAAGACTAGTTCAACTAAAAATATACAATACAGCTTAATTAATGTGTAAAGCTCATAGAGAAAATCACTCCTTCTAACTGCTGCATCGTTAAGATTGGAGGTTGAAAAATCTTCCTTCCTGAAGTTTCTCAAGATAAAAATAAATCTATGAGCTTTACAACTTTCATTTTTCATTTTTATTTCCATTCAGTTTTACTGATTGAGCACAAACTGTAGGAACCCCAAGTGCGTGCACACAGATGAAAAAATGAAGTACTTTTTTTTATAAGCCTCAGAAGCTCCAGAGGGACTGTATTACTTTCACTCAGCAAAAACTACTTAAAAAAAAAAAGAAGATAAAACCATATTTGATAGCTGCTGAAAGAGAGAATAATCCAGATACAGACATAATGGCACAACATGCCATGCAGTTTCAATCTGCTACACTTTAGTAGCACATCAGTCACAATAAGCCTATTGTGAAGGGTTTTCTCCTATTTTTATAATTTTTAGGAGAGCCCTGGCAGCACTGGGAAATATGTATATTTTTGTGTGAGGGTGTCCCAACTGTAACAGAGGGAGCATGAACAAACTGACTTTGCAATAATTTGAACAGTTGTTGATTGATAATTCTTATATGGATCCTATAATGGAGATTTCCCAGCTGTGCTTGATGAGACTTATCATCTGATCTAATACCTATAGCTCCTGAAAGACTGTTCCAAATCTCATCAGCCCTGAAACATGAGGTGGGTGGACTGGACTGTGCAAATGCACACTTCACAGAGACGCCATTCAGGCATTGTGTGTCAGCATTTGCCAGCAGACAGCAGTTGGAGTCAAGTCAGAGACAGACAATGACAGATTTAGCATCTTGCTCCAGTTGTAAAGGCAGCCCAGTGCACATGCACAGACTTGTAGTATGAGGAGCATGCCAAGGAGCTCCCAGTGCCTCCCTACCATAAACAGCACCTGTGCTGCCAAATGGTGGTGCCACTCCATAGCCAGCTGCTTCCACACTGCCTCCAATGTATGAAACCTCTTCCTAGGGCCTGACACCTTTTTCTCTGGGGTGTCGTGGTTTGACACTGGCCAAACGCCAGGCACCCACGAAAAGCCCACTCACTCACTCTCCTCTGCTCTGCAACTGGACAGAGGAGAGAAAATTTAACAAAGGGTTCATGAGTTGAGATAAGGACCAGCAGAAAAAACACTTCAAGGGCAAAACAGGCTCAACTTCATTATATAAGGTGAATTTATTACTAATAAGATCAGAGTAGGAGAATGAGAAGTAAAAATAAGCCCTTAAAGACATCCTTTTCTCCCTCCAACCCCTCCCTCCTTCCCACCAACGGCGCAGGGAGGTGGGGTGGGGGTTTTGATCAGTTCATCACCCAAGATCTTTCCACTGTTCAGGGAGAGGAGTTGTTTCCCTGCTGCACCATGGGGTCCCTCCCACGGGAGTCAGTTCTCCATGAAGTCCTCCAGCGTGGGTCCACTCTCACGAGCAGCAGCACTCCCAAAGCTGCTGCAGCGTGAGTCCATCCCATAGGCAGACAGTCCTCCCAAAACTGCTGCAGCGTGGATCACACTGCCACGGGGTGCAGTCCTCCAAGGACAGCTGCTCCAGCCTGGAAGCAAGGCCTCTCTCTCCACTGGGACTCCCATCGGACCACAGCATCCTCGTATCCACCCACTCTGGTGTGGGCACCTCCATGGTGGACCTCCATAGGCTGCAGGGGGACAACCTGCTTCACCATGGTCCTCACCACAGGCTGCAGGGACACCTCTGCCCCGGCACATGGAGCACCTCCTCCCCCTCCTTCTGCACTGACCTTGGTGTCTCCATTGCTGTTTCTCTCACATCTTCTCACTCCTACTCTTCTCTAGCTGGAAAAATACAACTACACCACAAAATTTGTTATGGTTTCTCCTTAAATCTGTTATCACAGAGGCGTTACCACCATCGCTGATTGGCCCAGCCTTGGCCAGCAGCACGTCCATCATCAGAGCCATCAGGGACTGGCTCTGCTGGACATGTTGGAAGCTTCCAGCAGCTTCTCACAGAAGCCACCTCTGTGGCCCCCCCTGCTACCAAAAACCAGGCCCTGCAAAACCAACACAGGAGGTGATTGGGTGGCAGAACTAAAAATTAAGATCTTAGTTCCCCCTTTCATGAGTGCAATTTGCTTGACCATGTGATATTGTAGTCAAGTACTGTGTCTGCTCAGTAAATAAAAGCCATTTCATTCAAGTAGTGTGACTAAGAGCACACTCTGTTGTGTGGATCAGCCTCTGGAGTCTGGCTTACTTAGAGATTCAGGATAAAGGTTTCTCTAGCCTTATCTTTCTGTTACTCTGAATTGCCTTCAATCAAATCTTGCCAGTAATGCAGGACCACAAAGTTGTTCACCCCCCTCAAGTGCAAAGACCTGGATTTTTCTCATGTCACATTTTTCTGACATTGATTCAAAATCATTTGCAAACAACAGATTCTTTTATCCTCATCTTGCCAAAACTCGCCTCTTCTCAATATTCTATATAAACATTAGGTTAATTTCCATGGATTGCAGTTGTGTGAGACGTTCTTCTATTTTGTTTATCATCAGAGGTAATGGACAAGAAATGGCAGTGGGACTTTCTTCCATTTCCTACTACGCTGCTTGGGAGAAAATGCCCATCTGAAAAAAGCCCACCAAAATTGCTCTTATGCTGGCTGAAGCTGTTGCCCAAGACACTGTATGTACTGCCTTCCCAGGCTGAAATGTAACTATGAATTTGAAATTGGCCTTTGCATGTGGATTTACCGTGCACTAAAAGTCTATTAAGACTTCGAATCCAGATATAGGCCTTCAGGAGTGAGTTGACCAAGCCCCCAAGCCTCCAATAACATATAAATACACTACTTCAGGAAAACTGTAAGGAGAAATACACTATGTTAAACATTGTGTATGTGCTTTGTACTTTGCTGTCTCATAGTGGCATTAAGGGAAAAGTAAGTGGGAAAATGGGTTAGAAAATGCCAAAGTGGAGGTTGCCTGGGGAACTAGAATTTACCTCTTTTTGCAGTACACTCGTGTCAGTCTTTGAGCACACTGATAATACTGTTTTATTTATTTATTTTGTTTCAGCATGGACAAAACAATTGATCTTTTGCTGTTATTCTCTACTTAGAAAATATGAATGGTTATTCTGGAGCTGAAACTAAATTTTAGAAATTATGTAGGAAATTTTCATCCTAAAAACATATAGACAAAGTGTTAAGCAACTAGGAAAGCCCTATAACAAAAAGTCCTGGGTGACCTTAATGAATGAGAATACTGTAAATTGTTTTAGCACTAATACTGAGAAAATTACAGAACTTTTTAGTTCTTACTTGCTTTTTTTTTTCTTTACAACCTCACATATTGATTTTATTCTTGATCATAATACAGAAAAAACCTTAATATTGAAAACCAAAGGATTTATTTCATGGCTTAAAAGAAAAACTGAAAACTGTTATCACATCTGAAAACTGTTATCACAATGTTATTTGCAATATTACAGTAGTGTCCTGATGTATGATGGAAGATGTACCTGGAGTCTCTGCTGAACTCAGTAGTAACTTTGTTTGCAGGAAGGCTACTTCTTATAACCTAAACCCAACCACCTTCTCTAGTCCAGGGACTTCTCATGCAGCAATACATCTCTAGGGGTAAAATCTGACTATTGATTATGTAATAGTGACCACTGTGAGCCTGCAACAAGGTTTTTGCAGGAACTGTACTCTTGTAGTTTGGCCTTTATTTTTCGTGCCACTTCCTGTCTTTACACCCCTAGTGTGAGGTCTGTTTACCTCTCAGATCATCCAGACAGTCTGGTCAGAATGCTCTGGAGCCCATTCATTTCTTCAGCTTCCATGCAGTGCCTCAGACAAGCAGAAGAAAACAAAAAAAAAGAGTCACCTAAGACAGGTGCATTTTTCAAGTAAATAAATGATCAGCAACTTTACCTCATCTTATTTTATACTAAATTTAGCTGTTGTGACATGTCTTTACATTAATGAGCTACATTGGATTGGTGAAATAAACTGCTGAATTTCATGGAAATTAAAGGAGAAGAGAATTATCCTGAGATCACCCCGTCCTTCCCATCTATCTTTGTACAGGCCATATGTTATAATGGTTACAAAAACAACCAACTCACTTTGGCTTTTGTTTTTTTCCCCCTCTATTTTTCTTTCCACAGGGTCTGTTGAACCCCACTGTTCTACTTTTATTGCCAAGCAGAAATAGCTGTGGAGCAGTGTGTAACATCTTTCCCAGAACAGTCTCACAAGGATTTTGTGTGGGTAGGTGAAATATTTTTTGAGATATTTTCTGACGGCTGTGTTCTGCCAACTAGTTCATCTCTAAAACTGTTTTCAACATATTTTTCAATTCAAGGCTCAATATTTTTAACTGTCAAAAACAGTCATGTGTGTCACATGACAGGACTATATTTACTGGCATGAAAGAGCAAAAAAGTGGTCTTCTAGTAAGAGTCACAGTAAGGGGCTTGTTGGAAATATTTTTCTAAAAAGGTATAAAGGGACATTTTATGTCAATAAAATGTGTTCTGTCATCCAGAACACATCTGTGATGAGCTGCTCCCAGTTGCCTCTCCAAGTAGACGAGGTCCTTTTTTATGGCATCTCCTGTTCAAATATCTGGTGTTTTCAAGATATTTTTGGAGACAAGTAGCTCTGTTCTCCTGTGCCCAGAGACCAAGAGGACTTTTTCTCCTAGTGAAAGCTGTCATCCAGATTGTACTGCACAAATGGAAGATTAAGTGAGAGAGCTTTTGCCTGTATGTCGTAAAGACAAGTGCACCAAAATATGGTACCATGACCCCTGGGTGAATCACAGTATTGCTCCTGCTCTGGCTCTGAAACTCTGTGGTAAACCTTGAAAGAAATTTCTTTATAAACCCTCTGCCTTCACCACTAATAATATTCTTCCTGAAGCAGTTTCATGTTTAAAAAAACCCGTGAGTACTGCTTTATGGGACACTATTTCACAGGTGCAGGTTTATAGTGTCCCTTGCGTGGCATCTGAATGCCCTTTACTAACTAGAATCAGGTTTTAATGCATTATCTAACAGGCAGCAAATAGCATTTGCTCCCATGATGCTGTTACATTCAGCCAGCTTGTATGTAATGAGCAAGGTGGACATTAGCTTAGGATTCTGCTCTTTGCTCTGTATTGATGAGTACACACTTTCTATGTTTCTCAAGAACATTGCGATTATTTGGGAATTGAACCCTGTTTATATAAGGAACTGTTGTAAAACTTAAGACGACAATGCATGAAGTCAGTTCTTCTTTTTACCAGTCAGGCCAGCTAGCTGGGGAAATGAGTGGGAAAAGATAAACTGAGGAAAAGGATCGGGCAAGCCAGAACAAAACCAATACTTCCTTTGTTGCAGATGGTTTTTATGACTATTGCTGTCCAAACTTGGTCTTTATTCAACCTTAACTCTCTGTTGCTTTTATAGTCATGAAAGACAAAAACTAGATCTCAAATCAAGAAAACATCCTATTTTAGAATGTTTTGTAAGACTAGGTTTACATGCAGATTTTTCAAAAGAGCTGAAATAAATTCTTACACACAAATTAGTTGTGCTCTCAATTGAATGGATCTTAACAATTTACTGAAATGTTTTCACTAACTGCATAGTCAGTCATTGGACCAGGCTATACAGTAAAATCATTAAAGTTATCTAGATGGTGTGGTTGACTGCACTCATCCTTTAAGGATGAATGAGCAAACCAGTATTACATGCAAAGGGAGGCAGAAATAAATTGGACAAGGAAAAAGAATTTCACACTTTGCTTAAGAAATATATATACATGTAAAAGAATCCATTCATTCTTATGTTTCACAAACCACAAGACCACACTCTTACCTTGAAAATTTTGATGTCAAGGTCACTTTCAGCATTCAAAGTGACTTTCTGAGCCATGACCATTGTAGAGCAGCTTCATATCATCCTTGTACTAGAAGCCGCCCTTTATTTATGCAAGCTGAAGCAGGAAAATTTTTCGAGACTGCCTGACTTTTGGATGCTTCCCATATAAGAGAGAAGTTTTCACCATTGTTTTCAAGGTTTAACAATAAAATTCATAGTGTTTACATGAAGAAGTTGATTATTAAATCCTGGATTTGCTTTCCTTTACCTGAGGCAAATCACAGACCTGTTAAGACAGATGTGTGTGTGTGTACATGCAGAGAAGAAATTGAATCCCTCACTTGTTGCTGTTCTGTTCTTATTGATTCTGTCTATGATTTTTGTGAGGAAGGAAACCTAAAAGTTATTAAGAGTGAAAAAAGTTTCACTGTTTGGCCCCAAGATAGCTGTGAAGAATTTAAAATTATGTCTTGCCTTTATATATTAATATGCCTTGGCATATTAATGCCAAGAAATCCCAGCTAACAGACTGCCAAGTTAATTTCATCATGACTCCCAAAGAGGTTACCTTCTTGCTTACTGCACAGTCTCAGAGTCTGAATCTGCAGCTGTCAGAAACCACTCTTGCCTGAGAGACCAACGCAGTTGTGCACACTTGACCTGCTAGCGTGGTTTGCTATGGGCACGCTATGAAGGAAGCCTAGAGAATGCTGTGTGCTGCAGTGTGCCTCCTCACTCAACTGCACCTGCTGGGGACTCCAGACTACCCATATTTGCAGTTCACAACTATTATTTCAGAAATTTCCTTTAGAAAAATGTCACATGTAATCAGGAGTAAAAGTGAATTTTGGAATGCATCCAGTCATCCTGCACAGAGAAGCCACATTTTAAGCAAAAAGCTGAAAGAAAAGCCTGAAGAGAACAGTCTTAGTTTTTATATCTGTGTATATATATCTCTATCTCTCCATCTATCTGTGTATATATATATATATATATATATATTTTCTGTGAATCTGGTGGCATCTCTCTCTATATATTCATATTTGCATATATATGTGCGCATATGCTTTATATATATCTGTATACATAGATATAGATATAAGTCAGTATGGGTCTATCTCCATGAGAACATTTGAGAAAGAACAAAACTGAGGATATCAAAGTAGGCAAAAAGTGGTCAAAGACCAAACATCTCTGTTCAGGCATTGTTTGGAGTTTTACTACGAACAGTTTTTTTGGCTGTTTGTTACTAACCTTCTCAATTAGTTTATGCCTCTCAAATTTTAGATGATGTTTCAGGGATTAGCATAGGAAAAACCATTAAGGAGTATAATATGGAGTGGCCAGGAATCAGATTTAGTTGATCCATGTAGGCTAAAGATTATGCAACAAAATATTCCTATTAAGAAGGATGTTCTGGTGACTTGAGACCTCCCCTCCTCACACCAATGCAGTTTTTATACCTGTGCAAAACCAGAAGTTTCAAATGTGAAGTAAAATGAAACATTCAAGGAACAGGAAAGAGACAGAAACACCGTGGTTGAATGCTTTTCTAATTTTCCTTATCTACTCTGAGCATTTGCTTTGTCATTAAGTACCACTTTACAGCATATTAACACCATTTCAGACATTGGCTTTGCTGATTGAGGACTCCATTGCTGGGGTGCCTGTCCAGCACACTCTGTCTAGTGGATTAGTTTTGTCTTAGTATTTCCACATTTTTCAATGCAAATGAGTAGAAGATCTTTTTCCACCATGGTTTTTACATCATTAGTATTGACAGTGGCTGAGGAGTCAGGTTGAAGTAAATTTTGGGCATTTATTTACAGTGATATTAATCCACAGGATAACAGGAATAGAAATAGCATGTTAAGAAGGGGATGTTACCAGATGTCTAGAGGGTAACTTCAGATCAATGAGTGATTGTCACCTCTGAGGCAAGAGCCCAAGATGTGGTAAATCAGCACCTTGTCCATTAAATATTTTAGCTAAGTATTTGAAGATAGTGGAAAAACCCATTCATGTACAATTTCTGAAATGGAAAACTAGATCCCAGAGGCAAATAAAAGGCACACGTCTTCAGCGGTATCTGGATGACTGCTAGTTTTAGAGAAGGTGAATAGGATGTAGATCCACACTTTCTATTAGTCCTGCATTAGATTGAGTAAACTTCTCAGTGCTGTTGACTTAATTCTGTTAGCCTATTTATGGTGGAGGCTATGGGAACTGTCAATGGAGACCTCACTGATAGTGTAAAATGGCTCTGGATATAGGAAAAGATTTACACTGTTTTACGAGTGTTTGTTAGCATTGACATATGAATAAATGTATTCAGGTTTGGATTTTTGTGTGACTGGCTGAGTTTTTTGCCTTGTGGGTAATTATGAAAATTCTAAAGATTTGCTGATGTAATAGTCTAAAAATATTTAAAGCAGTCATGAAAATGTGAATGCTTTCAAGAAACTCCACTCCAAAAAAGTATCCATATGAATTACAGCTCAAACAGCATCAAAGTCTTCTAATCTTGATGCTATTTTTATTCACTATTAGTATAATTTGTTCTGTGAATCTGACTGAAAGTATCACTTCAGGGAAGTAGGAAAACTAACTAAAAATACTTTTAAACAGCCTTTTGCAGACAATACTGCAGTAAGACAAAACAATCAGGGGAGGCAGTGGGAGCGATTTTAGGTAACTTGAAGGTTGAAGATGTGCTTGAATTTTTATGCCTGAATATGTCCCAATATTAAGCCAGTGGAGCAAACAATCAGCATTTACTTAAGATAGACATAAAGGAAAAGAAAAAAGAATGAGAAGATCAAACTGCAGCCAGAGATAGAAGGTACAGTCAAAAAGCTTGTTAATTTAGATTTCTCTGAGGTGTCTCACCATCTTCAAAATTATGTTTGATGAGGAAACAAACGGCAACGCAATGGCTTTTGAAGTCAGTGTTCCTTTTTTCTTCTGGTAATGAAGTCTGACAGACTGTCTTTGATCATTGAAACAATCTACAAACTTGTATAGCTTTGATCACTAACATAATGGATGTGGTGTTATTTTATGTGTATGTTGAAAGTGGGTCTTAACCAGCCTACTTGGTATGGGTGCTAATTGACATACAAAGAAGCCTTACCTGAGCATGGAAGTAAGGTCTTGCCAACAGAAGACACTCCTGCATTTATATCCTGTCTCTTCAGTGGTGAAAAACTGCAGTGGAGAATCACAGACCACAGTGCTCTGTAGTGCTGCCTTCTCTTGTCATATACTTGTGGTTTTACAGGATTAACACAAGTAGGTTATGTTTATGTCTCTCAGTTTGTATAAGCTTTATCTTGCTGTGTCATATTTCTTGAGAGCCTACTGGTGCTTGCCAGCAAACACTCCATTAGTACAGTAACATGATGACAGAATTCCCTTTCTCTCAGTGGAGCACTGCAGTGAGCACTGCCAGACAGACACAGGAAATGTGCCTGGGGAGAGCTGCTTCTCCTTGCTGGGCTCTCTTAGGAAAATCAATACTGTGTTAGAGAAACAAAGCCTAAATTTAGGCCTGACATTGCAATTTGATGAACTGTTTCTGAATTAAAGGGGTAGAAGTGTACAGCTTCATGGCTTGTACTGGAAGAAAACAGGCTCGAGTCTTGCAATGGGTTCACATACATAGAGCTGCTTTAATTATTAGCTACTGCTATCATCAGTTACATTAATTTAGAAGGCAAATTTTTTTCTCTGCCTTATTTATGCGATCATTTTAAATGCATTGCTCTTCTCTGAAAGCACAAAGTAGTGAAAGGCTGGGAAAGGAGGTTGAGTAAGCTCAGCTGCTCTTGGCAGTGGACATCTTACCTGTCTGCATGTACAAATAAGCCACTCTTGCTTGTGGTGGTGATTTTATACAGCGATAAAGTGTGACAAGAGCAAATGGGATGGCAAAACTTTTGTGGGATAAAGGCTATATGACAAGTATTATGAAAAACGTTTTTGAATCACCATATTCTGAGAGGGATAACCGGGATCACCACACTAAAATGATTTGTTTGTGAGTATGTCAGGCTCATGGTTCAGGAAATCAGACACTGAAGTTCAGGACTTACTGAAAGCCGTTGTTTTCAAAAGAATCCATCTATTCGTGTGATGTGTGACAAGTCTAAGCAGAGATAAATGTACCTGGAAAATACACAGAAGGAACATAGACTGAATCTTCAGGAATAGTCATGACCTCCAATGCTAGGATATCAAGGCTTGGTCTGTTCTTCTGTAAACTCTTCCTGGTTTTGGATGGTGTCATAGCACAGTGTTTTGAACCCTGCTGGTACAAAGGTCTGCTGTGGACCACCCTCTCATCCAGCCCAGTCTTGACAATTATAAGCAGCCCTGGAAATGTAAACTTTCAGTTTATCCATCAATACTAAGGGAAGAGAGAATGTTTTTAGGATTTTCTGAGTTTTCTGTGGTATTGGGCTAGTTGAAATATTTCAGAAGAGCGTTCTCTGAAAACTGGCTTCTTTTGTGCATAGGTGGAATCAGGTGTCAATGAAGCCTAAACTGAAAGCCTCTGTGTTGAACTTTGTGGTTGTACTCACCTTCACCAGCAAAAGTATCCCAAGTTCAGCCATAAGGCAGGGAAAACCATACTAGAGAGGAGATGATAAAGAGGAGCAAACACAATCCCATCTTCAGAACTGGCTTTAACAAAGTTCTATTTGTCTGTCTGGACAGCAACAAAAACTATCTTGCCTTGTGTTGACATGGGCTCATTTCAGGTGTTACTATCACTTTTTTATGCCCTTAATTCTTGCTCTGGTTACTTCTATATGGAGGCTTTACAGTTTCATGTTTTTAACATTTTTTTTTCAATTGGTTTGTAAGACCATTGTAAGGCCTGAGGTATTGTGCCGGTTTGGCTGTAAACCAGCAGGGGAAATTAACCCCACACAGAATACCTCGAGAGGTTTTAGGTCAAAATTACTATTTTAATAAAAAAAGTTAAAATAAATGCACCTATACAGAAACACGGGCTTAAACAAACTGACAGAGTCACAGTACAACCTGACACCCCATTGACCAGGGTGGTAGCTGTGTAGTCCAGTTAGGAACTGGTCCTGCAGAAAGGCCTGGTAGTCCAGTCCCAGTAGTGGAGTTAAGTAGCTGAGTCCAATTCCAAGAAATGGAGTAGCTAGCTGAATCTAATTCCAAGGAGTGGAGTGGAGTTGAGAGTCCTGTCGAGAGTGGAGTCCCAAGAGTGGAGTCCCGTTGAACTGAGGGTATCTTCTCCCATCGAAACCCTTGTTTTATGGTGTGTTTCTTGGCTGGCACCTCCCCCAGGGGCGGGGACTTTCACAATGGAAGAGGATCTTCCCGATGTTCTATTGGTTACTTTGGCAATGAGCTTGGGTGAGGCCTAGGCTTCTCCGAGATGGTCCCCAGGGTTCTCAGAGATGATCCGGGGTCCTCCGATGATCTGGGGTCAGGCTATTAGTCAGGCTGGGTGGTGCTAATGGGCCATTAGCTGAGATTAGATAATCAGGATGGGTGGAGCTTGCTGTCAGCTGGAGTGCTTATCTCAGTTGAGATAAGGAGTCCCAGGTGTGTAATTATGAAATTTATCCAGCTTTTGTGGGTGGTAATAGAATATATGACTAACCTAGGACAGATATTTAGTAGTGAGAGATAAAAATTGTCAATATAATGATGGTCAGTATGTCTATTATTCATTAAAATGTCAATATTCTTACAATTTTAAGGAATCTGTATTTCAGCTAAGAGAAAAGGAGTACCTTCACTTCTTTAGCCCTCACACGCCTGCTAGGTTTGGTTGCATTTTATCCTGTATCGCTGAGCATGTACCTTTTGTACAAGCAGAAGTATTGACAGAACTCTGAACTACATTTCACGTAGGAGCTACAGGTCTCAAAATCAATAGAGCACTGCAGAAAATAATGGAAACCATAAATGCCATGATAAGGAAAGGCATTAATGTCATCTAATGGACAGAAGACATGACTGACTGAAATCCTCTGAAACTGAGGTAACTGTACGATGTGGGAGCAGTGGTACTTCATTTATTTTGCAACAGAAGTCTTGTTATGGTGCCTTGAATAAGGGATATATCCAAAATCATACGTGGGTTTTTGTGTTATATAAAATGTATGAATTTAAGAAATGGGGTAGAGTATCATCTTTTACTGCATTAAAACAGACTGAATAAAGCATGTATATATGGGTGATGACAAAAGCTGGTCTGTTGTACATGGTAGGTTATTGCTGTTGCGAGGTTTCAAGTCTTTCTGCTCTGACTGCCCCCAGTACCTTCCCACATTCTGCACAGGAAGATGTAGGTTCAGGAGCCATAGTTTGTGCATGGTCCCTGTCAGAGCAGTTGTTGGAGGCCCCTCTCCCTTTGTGATGTGGCTGTTACCCAGGGCAGGAGTGCTCCAGGGCATTTCTGTGGCACCTGGACTGACAGCTTGGGGTGCTGCACTCTGAGGAGGGAGCCCCAGAGAATAAGGCAGTGAGATACTCTCTAGGAGGAGGTAAGGTCCTTTCCAGGACCTCGTTGGCAAAGATGGAATACTTAGTTGTCTCCTGCCTGCTTTTAAGTAGGGATTTTTAACTGTAACAACCACCATTTGATATTCTTGAAATGTATGGTCTTTCTACCAGGCTTCATCTTGAAATTGTAATTCTACTCTACCCCTCGAAATCCTGTATCCTGGACATGAGCCAGATTCTTGTCTTGTTCTTCTGGATTTTGACATGTGTCTGAATTCTGTCAAGTACTGTGCTATTGGACCATATTGCTGTATCAGAATACCTTCTAGTTTTTCTTTGCTATAGAAGAATATTAGGCAAAGTTGCTGTAAAGAAAATAAAAACAAAAAAGGAAAAAGCAACCTGCACACACAGACAAAAAAACCACGACCCAGAACAGAAATGAAATCATGGTTTTCTTTTTGTCAGAAGGCCTCTGTTCTCCAGTAAGTATATCTGTTTGCTTATTAAAAAGTATGTGGGTTTTACTTAAAGATTTTCCAGGAGATTCTTCTTGCTCTCCTGATGGGCAGCACACATTTAAGCAGTTGAGTAGTTAAAAAAAAAAGCACCAGAGGGGAGATTTTCAGTTATAATGTAAGCTTTGAATTGGCGGCATCAGAGACAAAACTGGATTAATATAAATCCTTCAAGGGATAAAACACTTTTGCAGATTAACCCTGACCTCTGCTTTAAAACTCCCAAACTCTCTTTTCTTTCACCTAAACAGGGCTGCCTGGCTGCAAACAATGAAATGCATCCTCTGAAGGTCAATTAGCAGGCACCTGGATAAGATTCAGGCTTCTGTTAAAATCTCATTAGATGCTACTACAGGCAGTTGCTGCATGTTTTCTACCAATATGAATATTGTATTTAGAAATGCAGAGTAGATGGTATGAAAATTCTGACAGCCATAAATCTTCTATTTGAAGTGAATGGCTTTATTGACTGCTGTTATCTCTGAGATGGAGAAAAGGGGAAATCTCTTCTAGACTTTTGATTTAAAATGAGACTGCACTATTTAGGGATGATTGATGGTTGAAAAATTACTTACCAAGTGCTCCACAGGATTATATTACCCTAGATAATAGGTTAAACAGGAAAGAGGGGCTTCTGCATTTAAAGGTACTAAACATCACTTTATTGCAAATGAGAAAAATCAGTGCAAGTATGACATGGATATGTTCATTTATATTCTAGGCCAAACGAAATGATCATTCTACAAATTATTAATTCCAGTCTAGATGTGTGCCAACTTGAACTATTGTCTGTGTAATGCTACATTTCATAATTTTTCACATCCTGAAAAGAGATATTTGGAGTCCATCCTGAAGCTGTTCCATATCCACTCACCCCAGAAATTTAATGTTGCCATAAAAAAGACTGAGATTATATCAACCTGTTCACTACCGTATGTTGGGTTGCATCTGTCTTGTACCTAGTGGAGCTGTAATTGGGAAGGTCACCAGACTTTTTTTCAATGTCAGGAAATTTCTTGTGAATTGAGTATATAATTATGTCTCTGTTGAATCAAAGAGCAAAAATTCTTTTGCTTTTTATGGGGCTAGCATTTTACTCAAATTTTTCCACGGGTCTACATTTAGGTTATGCCCCAAAGCACACAGAGAGCAGATGGGAAAATTATTTAGCCTGCTTGTATCTCAACTTTCCAATCTATACAACTGGGTGGATAATATACACATCAGTTATATTAATGGTTATTAATGTTAAACCATGTGACAGCTTTGAATTGAGATATAATCAATATGAAGTTATTAGACATAATATTATTAATAAAGCTTTATAAAAGTTGTATTGTATTGTTGACCATAAACATGTCTTTTAATTAGAGTTTATTGAGTAAACATTGTCAAGGGATGATTCCCAGTGGTCAGAGAGTGAAAGGCCCTTTTTGGAATATATTGAGGATTCAACTGACTGCAAGAGTTGACTACATAGCTGCAAGGCCCAGCTGTTTTTAAAATGCCTATAGTCAAGTAGGAGTTAGGACTAGAAGAAATCCAGTGTGTTGTGTAGTTTCCACTAAATGGTGAGAACCTTTTACCGTCTTTTGTTACTCGTAATCTTTCAATGTTATTTACTTAGAACTTGAGAATATACCAGTCCTATACATCTGTAAAACACACAGTATTTTTATACTTTAAACTTTCTATTGGCATTGAACAAGCAAAGTGTTTTGGTACTACTACACTTTTATGAAACGAGAATCTATAACATCCCCAAACCTACAGACAGCTTAAATAGCCTTGAAAAAAATTCAGTAAGAAAGGCATATTAGATCATGACCCTGTTCTGAAAGGCACACATCTTTGAAAGCAGACAGACATTAAATTGAAGTGACGCACTTTAGGCAGTTTCTCTGAGAGAAATTAAAATGCTGCTTGTTTTTGATGTATTTAGTAACAGTCCTATGATAAGTTTATAGAAATTAAAGTACTTTATTTCTTTAAAGGCCTTACAATTTTACAGATGTTGAGGTATAAGCTAGGTGTTTAAAAAATATAGTACGTTTCACTCTAAAAACTATAATACATTTCTCATAAATTATTTACATATTATATAATTTATTTGTTTTATTAGTTTGTTTTCTGAGTTAACTTTACAGTTGGGTAAAAGTAGCTTAATAAAGTATTTGTTAGTGTAACAAATATATAGTATAACACGGATTGTTTAGATCATTGCTGGGATACACTTTCTGTCTGAGTTATGTGGTGAAGAAGGATGTAATAGGTTATATACGGAAAGTAAGTAGGCACAAAATGTGAGTGGAGGTTTTACATATTAGAAGAAAGACTCCACTTTCTGGCAGTCAGGCATGTTCAACAGTACATTTTAAAGCATTATCGGATGTCTTGGGTGTTTTATATGGCACAGAGCCAACAGGGACAGTAATCCCTTCAGAACAAAGGCTGCTGTTTGTTAAAAACAGTAAGCTATTGCTATTTCAGCATGGGAATTGTATCAGTCTTGCTGACTAATAAAAGCCTTTGGCCAATCTTCTCAGAGGTAGGATGAATATAAGCTCACCTGTCTTGTTCTCTAGATCTTTATAAAAATAGTAGCAGTAAAAATGATGCTAAATAGTAAGTCACTGAGACAGGTTCCTTTCACTATGTGGAATATTAACTTCTATACTGTTTTTCACATTTTAGAAATTATGAAGGATACATTTATTTATCTTGAAAGGTAAAGGATTTTTGAAAATGGGTGCAATTGTATCCTGGACCCTTCGTAGAGAATTTTTTTTCTTTTAGATTATCAAAACTGTGTCACTGGCAAATAGAGGTAATATCTCCCTTTGGCAATTTGTCTCATCCATACAAGACTAAATGGTACGAAGCATTTATACCAGATCTGCTGTAAGGGAAGCTTGGAGAGATATGCCTTACCCTAAAATAAATGAAAACTATTAATTTTAACTAATGAACAAAAAGAAAATTTATTTTGGCTGGAAATTGGAAAGGGATTGATTTTATAGGGAAAGTCAGATTTCTGGAAAATAGTAGGAGAAATCTTTGTTTTTCACTAAGCCCCTCCCTCTTTTTACCAGAGTTGTAGACATCTGTAACATCTTCTGTGGCAGAATACATATATTATTTTGTATCTTCTTGATGAATGATGAAAACAATGGAACTGTAAATGGATATGTGTATTGGGCCTGACTGACGTAGCGTTCAGCAGCCCTCCCAGTGCTGTGCTTTGCACTGGGAGCTGGAAGGGTGTTGCTAACACAGCAGTATTCTGGTTACTGCTGAGCAGCACTATCCATCTAACTTTCCTTCCCTCATCAAGGGGTTGGGAGTGGGCAAGATCCTGGGAGGGGACACAACCAGGCCAGCTGACCTAAGTTAACCAAAGGGATACTCCATACCATATGACATCAGCTCAGATATAAAAGCTAAGGGAGAGACGAAGAACGGGGGGCATCCATTATTCTGTAATGTTTGCCTTCCAGAGCAACTACTATGTGTGCTGAGGCCCTGCTTCCCAGGAAGTGTCCGAACATCGCTTGCTGGTGGGAAGTAGAGATTGACTTTTTTTCCTTTTTGCTTATGCGCACGCAGACTTTTGCTTGTTTCTTTCTATGGCTTTAATAAAACTGCCTTACCTCAACCCACTGGTTATTTTTTGTCTTATTCTCCCCCCTGTCCCACTGGGAAAGGGAGTGATAGAGCAGCTTAGTGGGCACCTGACACCCAGCCAAGGTCAAACCACTACTATATGGCAATTAAATTTTATTTCTTCTCTGTTTTCATGGATTTAATGAATGTTTAATGGTTTTAATTACACACTGATGTATATACCAACAGATAGCTAACATTCATATGTGTAATTGCAAAAGAGTATATTAGAAAGGCATAAATAAAATAACAATGACAATTTGATTAAGCTTGTTTGGGTTTTTTAAAAAAATTCTTTAATGCTTTCTTTGGTAACATTCACCCATAAACCGGACATGCTGCAACTCTTAAAAATTGTTTATTAACAGCTTACCTAAAAGTATTACTTCCACCACAATGCTTCAAATACTCAGGAACATCAAAGTAGCTGAATTATTTCGTTTCTATGTAAGTAAAAATAGAGTTTGGGGTTTTTGACTAAACATATTCTCAACTATGTAAATGTAAACAATTTATTAGATAAGTTTCTCTACCAATGTTACAGTTTCCTTTGAAATGACTTTCAAACTCATGCATGTATTTTCACGTGCTTATCTGCATATCATTTCAGGATTATGAAAAATCATCCCAAAACAGGTGTTTCTAGTTACAGTGCTGTAACTGGCATGGCACTTTGGAAAACTCAAGTACTTCCCTATCGCACTGTTGTTCTGTTGCCATCCAGGACTTCTCTCAGGAACAATATAGTAAATATGTTTTTTAAGGAGATAGGAAGGCTCTTCAATTAAAGTATGCTAGTATTCAGCAGAAGCTTCCTTTTTTTTTTCAGTTGTGCCATGATACCAGGGAATATAACACATCATTTTAGACCACTTTTTATTTTGTTGTCATGTAGCTTGAATAACATGGCTACGACCAGACATGTGCCTTAGTCTTATCAGACTTAGTAGATATTCATGCCCAGTGGTGTTGACTGGCAGCCAGAAGTCCTCTGTAGTCTCCAGTGTTGAATAGCTGTGATAAATAGATGACATGAGATAGTCTATAAAATAATATTCTTCTTGTGCTTGAAATGCCTACATTCTGCTTGCCTAAATAGGGTGATGTACTAAGAGGACCTCATCATGTCATACCAATTCAATATTCTGAGAGGGTTCTAAAAAAAATATGAATTAAACATTCAATTACATTTTAAAATTAGTTTTCCCTGGCTGTATTTGATCAAAACTAGGTCTTTAAACGTTCCTGTAATGAATATTCTTTGCTGAATGTCAGCATTTGTGTTTCTGTTGTATTTGTTTTCTGTAAGTATTAGTCTGCACTTGTGAACAAGAAATATATCAAGCAGAATTTAGGTTTAATGCAGACTGTGAAGCTTAAATATATTATCAGTGACCAGTTCCACAGAAGAAATTTGAAGTCGTAAGAGTTTCATTGATTGAGTCAGGGATCAAAACTAGTTATATTTGGTGCTTTTAATCAGAGAAGAATATGAGAGTCTAAAGTTCAGATTTTAAATAGGCAGCCATAGGAAAATGAGGTACTCTAGCTGTTTTAATGATGATTTTTGAAAGAAAACCCTCAAGTATTTAGAGAAATCCGTGAGTAAGGATTTTCTAAGAAAGAAAAGGAAGCACTCATATCAACTGTTAAATGTTACCACATCTTAAAATATTGGTAACATGTCATTCTGTAACAGACAATTCAGGGAAATACTGTGTGTAGGATCTCTCTCCATATCATAATTCCTTATTGCTCTAGTTTCTCATTCAGCTATTTATTTGCCATCATTAAGATGCTACTGCCTGGTAATTATTAGTATTAGTCTCTAAAAATATGGCACATATATGCAAGTGTTTAGGTGAACTCACTATTACTTTATTACCTACAGTAGCTGTGGTGGTTTTTTCTTTTTTTTTTTTTAACCTTGAAATCATCAGGTAGAAGGCAATTTATGAGGTCTGATTTATAAAACAGCAAAATGGTGCTAATTCCTGTTTTCAGCAAAACTGAATTTTAGTAAGAACCAAAGGAACATGTATATTGCATAGCATACTTTGAAAATAACCTTGAAAATGCACTTTAAGCCCTCAAATATTTTAGGAAATTTTTTAAGTTCTACTGAGTGTAAGTAATTTCTCAGCTGATGGAGACAAAGAATGTTTTTAGCAGTTCAACCCTGAGGGTATTTGACTGAATGGTATTGAAAAATGCCATAGATGGTTCAGTCTAATCAAAGGCACATTTGACCTACAGTTTTGTCTGCAATACTGCCCATCACTGGATGTTTATGAAGAGGACACTGAATCATGCATTGAAATATGGAGCTTAAGAGCCAGACAAGGATCAGTATGAGATATTTTCTGATCCAAAGGAATGTCATTCTCCATTTAATATTTACGAAAATATGTGCATAACTACTTCTTTAGTCTGGTGTACATTTATTCTTTTAAATCTGCAATTGGTTTCATTGATGAGATGATTTTACTTCCATCAGCATGAGAAGCATAGTAAAGGTGGCAACTTATTAAAACCAAACTGACATAAAAGTAACTGTGTTTCAGTATTGTCAACAGTACTTCACTTAATTTGAAGGCTCAACATAATTGTGCTCAATTTGTCTCTATTTCCCCATTGTCAAACTTCACAGTGCAGTGCTATGCTCAGTCATACTGCACAGTGCTGACATCATCCCTTCTAGCATGTGCACACATGAATCTTCATGAGCCAGCCTGTATCCAACATTATGGGAATTTGAGCTGTAAAATATTCCTACTGATTCTTCTCATTTGGTGAGGAAGGAAAACGTTAAAACCATTAGAAAACTGGGACTGGATAGTCTCTTTTAGTTCTCAGGTTTCTTTTTGCCACTCATTTTTTCTGCTGGTCGTTTACAGATTTTCTGGCTAGTAGCCATTCATTCTGGTGTTGGGTGATTATCTGTTATTGTACTTCTTTTCATCAGTCCTTTTTTTATAAGCATATTGCTTCTTACAGGATAAATCAACTGATTGGGTTTTGAATTTCTTTTTTGGCCTTGATCCTGCTGTGAAGATGCTGTCAAAGAAGTCAGCTCACTGAGTTTGGTAACTGATCTGCAGTTTCAGTGTCAAGAATGTTGTCCCTCAAAGTGGAAGTAGACACTAAAATTGGCAATGCAAAGTAATCTGGATCATATTTTTACACTGCTTTCAGCAGTGTACCTCTGAAAGCCTTTTACCAGCAGACTACGCTGATCAAGAGGGCCAACCAGCCCAGAAAGCCAGCTTATCTTGGGCTGCATCAGAAGCAGTGGGGTCAGCAGAGCAAGGGAGGGGAATCTGCCCCACTGCTACTCCCCACCAGCAGTGCTGCATCCAGCTCTGGGATCTCCAGAACAGGAAGGACATCAACCCATTAGACAAAGTCCAGAGGAGGGACATCAAGATGATCTGAGGGCTGGAGCACCTCTGCTATGAAGACAGGCTGAGAGAGCTGGGGATGTTCAGCATGGAGAAGAAAAGGCTCCAGGGAGATCTTATTGCAACCTTTCAATACATAAAGGCGACGTGTAAGGAAGAGGGAGAGGGACTTTAAAAATGGCATGTTGTGATAGGACAAGGGGGAAAGGTTTTTTAAACTGAAAGAAGAGATTTAGATTAGATGTTAGGAAGAAATTCTTTACCATTTGGATGGTGAGGCACAGGAACTGTTTGCCCAGAGAAGTTGTGGATTTCTCAGCCCTGGAAGTGTTCAAGGCTGGCTTGGATGGGATCCTGAGAAACGTGAGCCTAGTGGGTGACATCTCTGCCTATAGTGGAGGGGTTGAAGCTGGATGACCTTTCCCTTCCAAACCAGGCCATTCTGTGATTCTATGAGTGTCAAGTATAAAGCACGAATGTGAAAAATTGTATATAAAAATGTCTATTTCTGAAGATGATTTAAAAGACTGGGTAAGTATTCACTTGCTGCTGGAAAATCATCTCTGCACTATACTGTCTTTTTTATTTCCAGTGAAGATAAAAGAGTGTGTTTCCCTACATATTCACACCTCTCTTTTTCCTTGGAGGAAAGAGATAACCCCTTCCTTCTAAGTACACTTGTGCTGTTGAACCTCTAGATGCACTTTGCTTGTCTAGTGGATGGATGCTTAAAATGTATGCGGTGCCCAGAAGGGTTCTTTGTAGCATACTTAATATGGAACGACATGAGTTGAACGAATGTGTTGGGCTGCAAGGTAGAGGTGGAAGCAAAGACCTGTAGTTTGTAGTTCAGTTATTTTTGATACGTGTTTCCATTGAGCTCTGTTTTCAGACAGAAAAAGATCCAGTTGATGCCATGATCCCTAAAGATATTGAACTATGAGAAACTTACGTCATGAAGCTGAGCTTCATGAGAAATTGTGCCCATCCCACCCATCCTCTCAGGCAATTTTAAGCAGTCCATTGCTGTTAAGAAAGGAGGAAACCACCTCAAAGTGTTGTTTGTTCATCTTCTATTTCCTCCCCTTAAGTAGTAGTATTTTATTTCCTAGGTTTTGCAAAAATGTGCAAGGAATATATCTTTTAGGTAACATGTCTGCCATTTTCAGGAAGGCTCAGGTGGGAGTAAAAGGGGAGATTTAAAGACAACGGACCTGTGTTAGTAACATTGCCCAGGTGCTAAGGGTGTGGTAGTGTATTCTGAGAAAAATCAAGCAAGTTTTATAATTAGTTTACAAAAAAACCCAAATAGGTATGCAAATTGTATTTCTCTCAAGTTATCTGGAAGAAATAATTCTAACTGTGCCAATAAAGAAACAAACTTTCAATGTGGGAATTGAACAACAGTTTTAACAATACCTGAAATCGGTCTGTCTTCCTGCAATGTCATTGAGAAATACATTACTCTTTAACTCATATTATGTGCTAGGCTGGATTTACAGCAACCTAAAGAATTTCATTCAGTTTCACATATGTGAAAAATCATTGATTTTTCCCTAGAATAAATTTTTGCAAAGCAGGTTTAGCTCACAAAATATACTTGGATAATTTCCCAACTAAGGGCATGCCTCATTTTCTTGGACAGTTGGCATGTTGCTGAGATATCCTTTGATTTAGCTGCCTATTATGTTTCTCACTTTTTCTCTGAAGTATCATCTCTGGAAGATGGTGCTCTTGGGTATTGCAGTCAACTTTGGGAATGCAGATTTATAGATACTATCATTGCTCTTATTCTCAGGAGTCTGTGCCCCAGAATACAATACCAGAGTGCTTATGCTAAGGAACCACGTCTTAGTAGAGATCCATGTGTATACTTTGTTACTTACCTGCATCCCAGGAGAGAAGCTACAGTATAACTCTTTGATTTTCCAAATCTGGCTACTCTGAACATGGTTTAACCTTAGAAATTTGCTAATGCATTTTTCTTGCTGGTGCTTTCTAGACTAATAATGCTTTTTAGAAAGCCAGGTACAAATATTTCGCTTAACAGGAAAGATATTGTTGGAATTTGCAGTCTTTCAGGAACAGACTGATCCAGTGTGGGCTCCCCAGGCTCAGAAGTCCTGTCAGAAAACGTGTTTCAATGTGGGCTCCTCTCTCCATGGATCTACAGGTCCTGACAGGAGCTTGCTCCGGTGTAGGCTTCCCACAGAATCATAGTGTATTTCGGGCATTCACCTGCTCCAGTGCGGGGTCCTCCATGGGCTGCAGGTGGATCTTTGTTCCCCTGTGGCTCCCCTGAGGGGCACGGCTATGTCACCATGGGCTGCACTGTGGGCTGCAGGAGAATCTCTGTGCCTAAAGCACCTCCACCCCATCTTCTGACCTTGGTGCCTGCAGGGCTGTTTCTCTCACATATTCTTACTCCTCTCTTCTCTGGCTGCAATTGCTCCTGTACTATAACTTTCCCCCTTCTTAACTCTGTTATCCCAGAGGTGCTGCTAGCATCCCTGATGGGCGCAGACTTGGACAGTGCTGGGCCCATCCTGGAGCTGGCTGGCATGGGCTCTAACATAAGGGAAGCTTCTCACAGTTTGTTGCATAAACCACCCCTGTAGCCCCACTTGCTATCAAACTCTTGCAAAACCCAATACAAGGATGCAGCAAGTGTAAACCGGTGTGCCTCACACTTGACTCATATCAGCAGCAATACTCAGGCCTTTAGTATTACATTAAAAAGGAAAATGGAACTTATTATTCATATAGTATAGCAGGTGCCAAAATTCAGACCCCACAAATCCTCTAACGATCACTTTTCAGCTAGTAGAATGCAAGAGAAAAGTGCAATGCAGTTGAACTATCACTCTATGCCTTTGAATTGAAAGATTTTTATTGTAATACTTAGTGGGTGGACACTCCCTTCCCTAAGGAATAGTGACTCTTTTAGACCCGTTATGCCCTTCCAGTTCAATGGCATTTAATTCCTATTGCCATTTAACTGCTTTTGAAATAGCCAGTCAAATTAACATGTTGCTCTGAACTGCTGCCTTGGGATTTATGTTGGTTAAATCCCTCAACTGTCACGCAATTTTTGCTTTCTAGTTCAAACACATGCTTTAAAAAAACTTTGGAGTACAACTCATCTCATCTGTCTTGTACTCTTGGGGTTTTATTTTGCTGAGACAGAAAGCCATTAACCGAGAATTTTGCTGTATATGTGTATGGAATGAGCAGTGTGTGAGGAAGCAAGGGATTTGTGGAGCAAGTGTTTGAACTAACTGTTGCAAAACAGAACTGGTCTCATATTTTTGTGTAATTTAGGTAACAATTAAAATTTTATTCATGAGTAAGACCTTTTATTAGATATTCAATTAATCTAGGTGATGAACTTCTGATGCATTTTTTCTTGGATAATTATTCAGTTGAGAGAGACAGGAGAGACAATGAAGAGACACATGTTTCAGAATGCTCTTCTGAATCTACTCTAGCCACTTCTGTTATATAAATGAAAAATTGGAAACGTATCCCGAATTTGTGAAAGTGTTTTGAAAACTTGGGGTATGAAAATAATTTTGGATAGAAATCTCTTAGACTTGTTCACATCCTCCATGAGAGTATGTTCTTAGACTTATTTTGAGCTGAATCTTTATTTTATATTTTCTTTTAAATACCATGTAATATTAAAAATACTTTGTGGCAAATTTACGGCTGGCCAGTTTGAATTAACTTAAAGTGTTGAGATCTGAAAGTTATGGAAGTCATCAAACATGATAAAAGGCAAGTTTGTTATAGACCTAGTGGCAATGGCCAAAAGAGAGGTAAGGTGTGTCTTGAATTAAGTTTTCACAGGCATCCTTGACCAAAGCAAGACCTAAGAAAGTCGACCAACACTTGGTTTAGGTAACTTGGACCATTTCAAAACCTTGAGGATTCCGCTTTTAGCACAAAGTGATTGTACATTCTGTTTCATTTTAATAATTTCTGTTATTTTTTCTTGGAATTATATTTATATAAATCCTACTGCTATCAGAGACATTTATTTAATTTTGTTTTTAAACAAGAAGATTAAAAATTAACAAAAATCAAGCAAAGCTGAGGAATGCCCCCACCATCAACCTTTTAACATCATCTGACATTCAGTGTTTGAAATTTCCAAATGCAGATGCTCTTTAATGGAATTTATGTGTCTGCAATCAATACAGTTTCTAGCACATGGTAAGTATAGAGTTATTTGATGGGATTGTAAAAGTATTTTGTGTTTCCAAAGGATGGAATAACATAATATACTTCATCCTGCTCTGACTGGGATGGGCTTAGTGCAGGCCTGCAAATATGGAGGTGAAAGTAACTTCACGTGATGGTTCACATGATCCTGCTTCTTGGAGGTGCAATACCATTAGACAGCTGATGAAATTCCTCCCACATCCTGTGTTGTGTCTGATCGATGTGGAAAAGACATAGAAGAGCTTTTCATGCAATTACCTCTGACCAGGAAATGTCTTTTTGGTGGACCCTTCCAGACCAATGTGGAGATGGTCAATCTTATATTTTGAATTTTCCTCCCAAATATCTTTTTTCTGATGAGTGACTAAGCTCTGAGTAGTGATCACTGTCTTTAACTAAGGAGGTTTGTTTGAAGCTCTGTCTTTAAGGAGTCAATGCCTTTGACTTGGGGTCTGTTGGGAATGTTGATGACTAAGCAGTTTATGCAATATTCCCAGTGACTGTCTGGAACACAAGTTCTGGCCAGGCATGTAGGATTTTTTCTTTTTTCTTTTTTTCTTTGTGTACTACTGTAGCTGCTTTGTCAATAAAATGCTGAGATAGCCACCTATTTTTTTTTAAAATAATTTTATAAGACAATGCAGGTGAGATTCAAGTAGAAGCTTATATATTACTTAGACTTTGTTGTGCTCTGTGTTCAAAAGTATGTTTGTACTTTTTGGACTTTACATTGACATTTTAGTGGGTTCAGCTCAGATTATGTCAAAAGAAAAAAGGATTAGTGTGAAGCGTAGTGCAGGACCTTTCAGATGAGACCTTTAAAAAGTATCATCATTGCTCTGCCAGATGGCTGAAGTTCTCATCACATTCTTTAATCTTTATGTGCTCATGGCTCTAGTATAACGTTCAGACTCTTGAGGGGAAAAATTAATTATCTTGGGGGTCCCCCTCTTCAAGTTTTTTTCTGTTTTAGACTATATCTATATATGTCTCTCTCTGTATATATCTTACTTTTTAAGCTCAGTGACATACCATCTACACTAGAGTTAGAATGGTGTGTACATGGTTGAGGCGAAAACATAGTATTCTACATTATTAAAGTTTTGATCCCTATACTTTTCCTCAGTTTAAATTTCATGATGTACATTCTTGCATGAAGTGTTTCCTACCTGCCGCAGAAAAGTGCAAAAAAACCCAAGACCAAATATGAAAAAGCATTTCCTGTGATTCTGTCTTCCCTTCGTCTGTTGTCAGGTGTGATATACTATTTTAATACAGGAAGGATTATGGTGTGTTACTTCTGGACGCTTCAGCAATTTCCGTCAGGGCTATTACCAAGTTTTTATCTCCTTTTATTTATACTTTGTTATTCTTGTTAATGTCTTAATCAAACGTGGATGTCACTACTTCTGCTCCATTTATTTCATATTATTGGATAAGTACACAGTGATAATTTTATAACGTTTCCTCACTTGCTTTGTGCAACCTGTAGTGACTTTATGGCTTGGTTTTCTTCTTTTCCTCCTTTTTGTCACAGAGGAAACTTCCTACTCTTTACACGTGGAACATAAACAACCATCAAATAATATTTCTGCTGCCTTTTAATGAATATTTTTAAAACCTGCTATTTTGAAAATCAAAGGTGCGATGTCTGGAGAGAACTGGAATTTCTAAATGAGTTAGTCTTGCTGTAAAATTCATGCTGACCTTAGAGGAATTGCTAAGGTTTGGTAGGGACTGCAGAATTTTTCTCAATGCACTTTCTCTCATCTGAGCTTTTGGCCTGGCAGTACAGCAGTCATGCAACAGAGGAATATGAGGTGTTTGCCTACCATACAGAAAGGTCTTATTTGTCTATAGGAAAGTATTATTAGAAATGGAGAACACCTGTAAATTTATAATCCTAATTATGATCTACAAACTATTCAATACTGGGAAGCAAAATTGCTGCAAGTAATAGTGATTAAAGATGGTATCAGTCTTCCTTACTCTGTAAGCTCTGCTGATGTATAAGCTTCCAACTTCCTTGAGCTAGACAGAGATAACACATGAGAAGATATTTTGATATTTAACAAAATGCCTGCTTGGGATTAACTGACCTTTCCTATAAATCAGAATTTCAGTTGCCAGCTGGGCACTCTGTCATATGCAGGCAACAAAAAAATTAGTTTAAGAGCTCTCTGAAGCAAAATATTACATATCTATTTTTCTCACCCCAGTATTCTGCCTCTTTTACTGCAGTAACGCAAGAGCTATTCAGGAAAGTAAACCAAAAAAGGTGTTTGAGCTACATTATATCTTCATCCTTTCACAGAAACCATGACAATCATGCACGACTTCATATTAATGACTATTTATTTCCAAAAGAAGCTGCTCCTTGGCTGGCATAAAGGTAAAATCATGAACTGACATAGCTTACTAGATACTATTATGTCATGTTTTTAACGACATTGCTAGACCAGCACAAATGCTGAAAATTGTTTTAACAGTTTATATTGATAAAATCTATACAGATAAGTCTGTCTGATTCAAAACATCTCCCTTGAAAGTTGATTCAACTTAGAACTGTTTAACAGCTGACTTGTTGAGCTGCTATATGTAATAATGATTCTTCTTTCATGTGTCAGAACAAATCCACTATCTTTACTGGAATTGTTCCTGTGCAAAACTGAGAGAAATGACAGAAAAATCAGTTTCAAGTTACAGGAATAGTGCTTTTTGTATTAGACTGACAACACCCAGGCTCAAGGCAAGGAAGTACCAATAAGTGCTATCACACCACCACATGTGAAAACTTCACATTTAGCTGAGGGAGGAACTTAATCTTTCCGCTGTACAACATCACATTTCTCTGGAGCTGGTCCTATAAGGAACTCTGCATGATGCAATTTTAATGAATGTCTTCACAAACAGTGCCCATATGCAGAAGAGATTTATTATTTCTGCAGGCTCAGCGAAGTCTGATTTGGTTACATCCATGCAAAACACAAAACAAAATGTAGTGTTGAGAAAATGAGCTATATTTTCCACTAAATGCATTTGTTTTGGAAGCAGTGGGTCTTTTCTAATCTCAATGGGGTTACTCATGTTCTGCACGTTGTCTGTTCTTACTCAGGCAACAGTTTCAATTTGGGCTACTCTTCAAAGAAGTTAAAAATTACTCATTCTACTCTGTTTTACCAGGGATAATGAGTGCAGGAAAGGCTCCTTCTTGAGCTTTATGAGGGAAAGAGTAATGTAATAACATTATCAATAAGCTGGTGAGTGAAAGCTAGCATGGTGCAGTTTTATCTTGATACCAATCAACTTACATCTGCACCTGCATGTAGCAATTATGAGTTATAATCATGCCTTTGGAAGATTTTAAGTGTCTGTGAACACATGGCCATCTCAGACTCCCTCCCACAGAGTCTCCATCACATTTTGCTGTGTTGTGCATGGAGACAGGTTCCAGCCCCGATTCTTCTGGAGATGAGCCATTTCTTGCCGCCAGTATGTTTATTGTTCTTCTCCAGCTTCCCATAGCACTGTCTCAAGATAGCCAGACATTCCCAGGTACTCAGTATCTGTCCTATGTAATATGGGTGGATACAGCATGATAGACAGCAGAATGCCACATGTTCCCCCAGAACCTGAGTGTATCTGGGTCCTGTCCTGTGGCTGGCTGGGAACATGGAGCCCTTGTTCTGCGTCACATTGTTGTCTGAATTACTTGAACTGCGCTGTTTCATGTAAAGGCTACTGTACATTCTGCAAATGTCTGACCAAGTTTTATATATGTATATTGGGGTAAAAGTCTATCTCATGACATCAGCTTTTCTGTTTCGGTTCTAAGTGCTGGCTTCATCCTTATCTCTAACCACAGATATTAATGAATTTACCTGAGCTATTCCACTTTTCTCTGGGTTTTGGCATATTCACCTGTGATAGGAGGTGGGTGTAGAAGTAGATACGTGGTAGATGTGGACCAGACTCCAAGAATCTTTTGGCCCACTGAGAGTCTTTCTACAACAGGGAACTTCTCTGTGAGATCCTGTGCCCCACTATGCTTGTGTATTCATGTGTATCGCAAGTTCAGGAAAAGCCTCCAATGTGCTTTTTCTGATTAACTTTTCCATTAAGGAAGACTCACAGCTATTTGTCAGCATCGGCTGGAGTAACGGACTAGACTGCATATTTACTCATCAAGGAAATACAGTTTAAGGGTTTGTTTTCAACCCTTAACCAACATTTTATTGAACGTTTCATTTATTTTGGACAAGTTGAATGCAATGCAAGTCACTGTACTTTTCCAAATTGCAAATTGCAAACAACTTCAAAATTGACCATCTGGATTATCAGTTGGGTAGACCTCTGCAAGTTGCTTCTCATCTACTGTCACACTAATGATTGTAATGATAACTCTGTATGAAGTTAATATCCTCTTGTTTCACCCTTTTTATTGCTCTGGAAACTACTTGCGGCGCTGCCTCAGACTAGGTGAGTTCGATGTCGTAAGCCTCGCTGGAGAGTACTCAGCGCCGTCTTCTGAACGCCCTTGCCGGGGAGCAAATCGCTCCTCCTCAGGTGCGAGTGAGGCTTTAGATGCTGGCCTCCCAGCTCCTCTTGCCTGCCTATAGGCTCACGGGTGCGCCACCGGAGATAAAGAACGAGAGAGAGGCTCTTTCCTTGAAGTCCAGAGGGTTTTAATCTCTAGGGGTTCAGAGGGAAAGAAGCCCCGAGCACGACTGTGCACGGGATTTTATACAAGGTACAGAGGGGGCGGGGAAAGGGAGTACAACCAATGAGATAAGGACAAAGGGGTGGTAACTGAGGGTACACATCCAATAGGGATACAGGGTAGGCGGGAGTACAAACTGGGGACCAACCATGAACCGAGTAGAACAGAAGATTCTGGAACAGGGGGATGTGGCTTCAAACCTCGTCGCCGCCCTCGGATCCGCCTTCATCTACCCATTGGAGGGCGAGCACTTGATGGACACCATCCTGCCACAGCCCACGAGGGGGCTGAGCCACCACTACAACTACTCAAGAATAATTACATCTGTGTTAGCTATTTTGATCAAGAGCATTGAGCAGAGTCATCTTATTGTTTAAAATGGGTCCAGCTGATAGTAGGGGAGCATACAAGAAGCTGGATAAAATGACTCAGGGTGTCCTGAGACAAAACCTAAAGAATTAAAAATAAACTTCCCTCAAAAAGAAATGAGGGGCAAATGTCTATCAATACAAGATTTTGTAAGTAACTGGAAGAAGGTGTTGTGCATATAGTCTTGTATCATGGAAGAATATAACAAGGGATGATCTGAATTGACTTTTTGTAGCTCAGTGACACCAACTTTTTGTAGCTCATGACTGCAATCTGGTCTTCAAACATGATTTTTCAGGTGGTGTTCTGTTTTGTTTTGCTTTATTAGGGTTTTTTTTGTTGTTGTTGTTGTTTTGTGGCTTGTTTGTTTCTGTTTTTGTTTTTTAATTTTGACTGACTATCCCTTAGTTTTGTGAAGAAAACCTTAGAAGTATAAATCATATATTCAAACTGAAAATTGTTCAAGACTATGAATAATCTGACATGTTGTTGGAAAAGAAATGTAAGGCTACCTGCTGTTTCTCTGCTGCTCCACTCTGCTAGCCCAAAGGCTGCCTTTAGTCTGCAGTTTATCACTTGAGTGCACATCCTTGTTTCACCTGTCCTGGTCTTCCTATGTATGAGACTGGGAGGTGTGGGACCAGAAACAGGAGACGTCTGGGAATTTTGTGCAAGATTAGAGGAGAAGAAGCAACAGAATTTTGCTTTTGCTTAGCTTACCAAAGTTTGTTTTCTGGTTCATACCACTACACAACTCAAATAAAGATTACAAGTCACAGCAAGTATTCTTTAGTGTATGCCATTTCAATTTATTACAAAATTCCCATTCAGATGTTTAGCCCATCGTGGAAATTCTGCAACATGCTTTCCTCCAATGACTTTTCTAGAAAAATATTGTAAAAAAAACATTGTTTCAGATTTGCAAGTTGTAAAATAATTGAGCAGTAAGACAGGATGATGGTGCATTAATGGAATATAAATCCGTATCTGAAGTACTCTGTACATGTAAAGCTGAAGGCTGGGGGCCTTAGGTCACCCCAAATGACTGTTAATGATCCATTAGGATGCAACTAGATGTATACATAACTTCTGTATTAATAAGAATAAATATGATCACCATAATCTTTGATAAAAGAAAAATGTATTATGTTGCAGCGATTAAGGCCAAATTATTAATTCAAAGAGAGAATAAAGAAGCAATACCTCTGGGATGTTTTTGCATGTTTTCTAAATGTATGCAATAGTATGTATGCTATAGGCATACTATGGGCCTCATTTTTCCAGTTTCTCTTTTTTCACATCTGTATGAATTTATTCCATGTAGTCCTGTCTGTATTTCCATTCATTCACAGGAAGTGCCTGAAGCTGAAGCTGGGTGCTTTTGTCTACCATGACATCAGACTCATCGGGAACTGAAAACATGTCATCCAAATCAAATGGGCTACTAAAAGCTGCTCATGCCAATTTGCTATGGTTTGGCATTCAGAAGGTGAACATGCCAGTGTTGCAGACAGAATTCATGGCTGTCAGTACATTAAATGAATAGACGTAAATTTACGTATACAGTGGTTGATTCCTCTGGAGCACTAGAGACCTTTAGAGGTCCCTTCACTCAAGATTACTCTATAGTTCTGTGGTTTTAATATTAGGTAAATTGCTTTAATTTTATGTGAAATGATTCTGAATGAAAAACCATATATGGATGTGACAAGCACAGACAAGAAAACCTGAACCTAGGAAATATAATAATGTGTTGAATATGGTTTAACATAACATTGTGTGAAATTAACTTGTCAGTGAGGACTAAGTAGAACAAAA
Source organism: Amblyornis subalaris (assembly GCA_018881555.1). NCBI lineage: Eukaryota > Metazoa > Chordata > Aves > Passeriformes > Ptilonorhynchidae > Amblyornis > Amblyornis subalaris. The sequence goes on along the minus strand of JACAXG010000111.1, from coordinate 2,344,470 downwards.
AAATTCTTAAAAGAAGTGATTTTTCTTACATAGAATCCAACATAGAAAATTAAAATCTGATTTGGTCAACATTTAACAGTTAAATTGATTTGACGGTGGTAGACCCATATTTTAATTGATATAGGATTGTAAATCTATTTATCTCAGTTGCAAAGAAGTTGCAGTTGAACAATCTACATTGTTTGTACACTGATGGGAGAAACCTTTCATATTATACTATAAATTAAAATGAGAAAAAAATACGAAATAATTGTTCAGTTATGAGGCAATCATTAGGGCAGTTGTGCAAAAGATGTCCTACCATCAATGTCTATTTAAGAGCAGAAAAGGGAATCAATCTATTAAACCTTCTAGGCCATCACCTAGCTAATGGATCTATACTGGAATACAGTATGCAGAATGCAGCTAAGAAAATGATTAACAAGTTCATAATTTGAAATAAATGCTTTTGTTCAGCTGAACTGAATATGATTTAAGCAGGGAAGTTGTGAACCAGGGTAATATTATACTGGAATTCTGCTTAAATATTGTTCCTTCCTTCATCCCCCGGCTCTGCAGTTTCCAGGCATACATTGTTTGGGCAGATAATTTTAATGTTTTTGTAAGGTTTCTTGCAATACTGAGAGAGGTGTACTCTTGCCATGCAAAAGGGAGAAGTACAAGCAGACAGAAACATGCAGCTGTAAGTGAGATCTGGATACATTGGAAGAGTCTTCGCAATCTGCAATGGGTAGATCTGAGTCCTGCGGCTAAACATACTTTCAGGCCAGGGACAGAAATCCCCTCCTCTAACCCCTGATTCTGTGGCCATGCACAGTTATTCACTTTGCATATAACAGAGTTTACTGTCAGTGATATTTCTGCACAAGTAGCAATTTTGTTCTCAATATAAGAGGTATGAGAATCCTTTTTTTCATCAGCCTGGTCATTTTCATGTCTATTTACGTGTTGAATTTATGAATAATGTAACTGTGTTTTGTGACTGATAAATAGTTATTTTTCCTTTGCCTTTCATTCTGCAGCAGTGGGTGATGTGCAGACACAGCATTTTGATTTATTGGTAGTCTTCCTATTTCACACTCAGAAGTAAGTATTTGAAAGACAACTTTATCATAACTTCATATTTGAGACCCAGAGCAACTTATTTGTGTGCGTGTTTTTTTCATGTGTTACTGTGGTTTTCTTTACATAATCCTCAGGGAAAAAATGCCTGGATGACCCATTTCTCAACACTATAACTCATTTTCTGCAAAGCAAGTCTTTGCACAAACAGTCTATGTCTGCTTTGGCTATTCTCTAAAAGTTAAAAAAGCATCATACAAGAAGTAAAATAAGATGTGTACACTGCATTTCAATCAGCTGAAACCGTATAAAGTGCTTGAATGACTTTTGAAACAGCTGAACATGATGTGTGTGATGAGATATAGAAGACAGTATTGTCCTAGCTCTCTCCACTCTCATTTGATAACTGCCTAGGTAATTTTTTTTCTCTATTTGACACTATCATTTGGGAAATCCCATTTTATCTATGACAAGTTTTTAAGCTAGTATACTGCTGTTAAGGATCTAGTGCATGTACCTTTCCAATATTAAAATAACATGAAAAATCTTGCTGTAATCTTGGCCAAAGTTATGGCTCTTATCAGTCTGTGCACTGAAAAGTAGGCAAAATGGAAATGTTTTGACAAAGAAAAATGTGTTATCAGCTCTGTTTTATCCACGGTGGAGGAGGGAAGTGGAAACTATACAGAGTTCAGATACTGATGACTAATATGATCTCCTGCTAAAACAAATTAGGAAAGCACTGTTCTACTTTATTCCTCCTTCCCCCCCCCCCCCCCCCCAAGTGAAATGCAGAACTAAATGAATGGTTTATGTGTCAGGAAGAAATGTTTAAAATAATGTGAATAGTGACCACGAAAAGAGGCCCATTTACTTCATAAGATGGCAAAATACATGAACAGTACAGAGTGCATTGTTTCTCTAATGGAGTCAGTCCAGTTAAATGTGCGTGAGGTATGCATGTTAATATTAATTTCAATGTTTAGTTAACCGGCAGTGATAGAAAGAGCTCCATACAAGGAGCAATGTGAAGAGAAGGAGTGCATTCATGGCCACCATTCCTTGGGTCTCTGTCAATAAGAGAAAGAGTGAACTGTTAGGTGGCCCATTTTCACCAAATGTGCTTTGTGTGCTTGTTTGCTTTCTGATCTATGAGTCAAGAACTCACTCCACTGTCAAATCCTGCTTGCACTGTTCTTCATATTACCTGCAAACTCTGTTTAGCTCAGAGGTAGCTTAAAAATTGGTAAGAAAATTACCTTAAAACCCGGATGTTGATAGTCTTGTCTTTGAGTGTCTCTCCAAGACTTCTGCTGTTGATCTCCTCATGTGACACTCAGCTAAAAACAGGGCACAGAACAATTCTCGGGGCTAAAGTTGGACCCTTGAAAACCTGTATTTTGGAAGCTACAAAGCATTTGCTAGGACATATGATGCAAGCCTGCCTCCCTCCGCTTCTTGCTATCTGCCAACCATTTTAATAGTCCTCTACTGCACCCCTCCTGGTTTCTCAAGCTTTTCTAAACCACAGTCAAAGAACTCCCAAAATGGATGTAGTATTTTGGATGCAGTCTTACCCGTGCTGGGTCTGGGGAGTTAATTTCCTTCTTACTTGCTGACCACTGTCACATGTAAAGCGAGTCAGTGGTTCACCTTGCAGAGAAAATAGAAACAGCAATTAGCCACAGAAGTATAACTTGAGACATGAAGTACCAGATTCTGTGTTCAGATACTTAAGTAGTAGTAACACCTTTTTAGGCAATGTTAGCAGATGTAAATTCATGTACCCGTTTGATATCTAAAAGCAAGTGCCTTTTATAAGCAACTTGTTTACACCTATTTTCAGATCTACGTGCCAGAGGCTCTTTGTAATTCTTCTAATTATTTCACACAGGTAAGTTATAGGATCATGTAAATATTCTTTAATTTTTCCCTTAACACAAAATATATAAACTCAAATGGGAAATGCCTCTGAATATTTTGTGTGTGTTTGAACCTAATATATGAATATTAATTTTGTTTGTCTCTGTAACTCAACTACTATACACAGGGGTATATGAACAGTAGTTTCTCCTCCTTTTCAGTCTGACATGTATTTTTAGGTAATCTCTATATATTCTAACACCCTTTCTCATCATTGATTTATTTTGCTGAACTTCTTTGGAAAAGTAAAGCATTAGCTTTTCACTCTGATGAAAGTAAATTATGAATTTTCCCTCAAAAGCAGGCAGCAGTTGCTGTATTGCAGAAGACTATACTAAGTCAAAGCCAATGCCACACTCTACCCCCAAATACTGAGAATCTTAGTACTCTCAGGGTTGAGAAACCTCTCATTAACAGTACCTCAGGATTTTGATCAGTCACTCATCTATCTTCTTCTGATGCCAGCAATTCATTTATGAGAGGTTCAATTGATATTTCCAATTTCTTTCAAACCTGTATTTTGTTGGAGTTGTATATTTGCAATAATAATGATGTAGTTCACACAATCATGATACCTTTAGGAAAAAAAAAAGCAAAAAACTAAGACCAACAAACCTTTGTTTTTCTTTTGCTTTGATTAGCATTTCTCTTCCTTCCAAAAATCTCCTTTAGCTTTCTTTTTTTCCCGGAAAGATGAAAATCTGTGTTTCTTGATTTGCCTGGAATCCTGTAAGGTCAATCAAAATAAGATCAGAGACTTCACAATATCAGAAATATTTTCAGTAATGACAATATCCTGTGGTTTATGACTGCAGGCAAAAAATAAGTTCCGATCAATAAATACCTGACTCTACATAGTTCACCAACATCTCATTTTTCTGCAGTTCTAGATAAACAGTAAGTTTCTTTCATAAACTTTGCTATCCTTACATTTAGGTGGTACCACATGATGCATAGTGATTCTTCATCTTTTGGAGCAGCTGCTGAAACTTCCATTCTCTGCTGATCCCTTCCTCCCAGCAGTCCAAGTACTTCCCCACCATCTGGCTATACCTTGTCTATTTCCTTAGTGTTTTAGGAGCATTTTGCTTCATTTAGTTAGATAGTATTAATCTCATTAACAATGATTTGGCATGTCTGCATGTCCAATATCCTAGGAAAACTGCAAATGTCCATCTAAAGTTTTTCTTATGTTTTTTATAGAAATACCTGACAACTTTTGATCTGAAGATCTCATTAACATCAGAAAAGCCAAAAGAAAGTAATATACCATATGACCATCTCATTTGATAATCTGGTAGACTAAATTGGTGCTATGGCCATTCAAAACAAGAAATGTCAAATAACATTGACAAATTAGTGTTATTTTAACTACAGAACCATTACAATTATTGACCATTTGCATTCTAGGTTCTCTGAAAAAATAGCATGTGTTATGTACATGGCTACAGACTTGAGGTATTGATGCTAGTAAAGACTTCAAAGAATGCCCTTCAGTCTTTGTACCTACAGTCAGAAATGTACTGAGAGAAGGCAGCAGTTTTAATGAAAAAATGGGTAATGAAAATTGTTTTAGTTCAATTTTGTTATAGACCTGAGTTTTGCAGGTTGAAAAATAACAGGCTATTAATACAGAATTGCTCTCCATTCAGCAATAGTGCATGGATATTGATATGAATATAATTCCTTGTGGTGGTTTTTCAATATATGTTCTAGCGAGGTGTGGGCATATGCAAGTGATATGAGTGATTTAGGCATGAAATTCCAATGAAGACCGTGTTTTTCCAAACCAAGATTATTTACTGCATATATACAGGAATATTTTTTACATAATGCCATATTTGATAATATGAAGTTTTTCATATTGTTGTTCAGCTGTAATCTGTCTAGCACTAATATCGAACAGTCTACTCATATTATATAAAGACAGATTAGTAGAGAATATTATATAAAAGAGTAGTTTGTACTAAATCTGGTCAGTTCACACAGAGATTTCTTTTAAATGTGGAGATTGAGGGTAATGGAAGGGTTGGGAAAAATGGAAAGCACACTTCTATCCAGTAAGATATATTTAATTTTTTGAGACTTTGACAAGTGTCATAAAATAAAAGCAGAAAAGCATGCAAAGTTTTTAGAGTCACAACTTACAGAATCTTTAGTTTCCTCAAGAAAATCTGAGGAAAAGCAAGATACTAAGGGATTTCAGTAGTGTAACTTTTTTGTACCGAGATTTTTTTTATGCTATGTTATGAGAAAGTATGTTAGTATTGCATGTGTTACTATCTCTATAATACAAGCTCTAATACAATGAACAAGTTAGTAGGTAAATTTTTATTTTAGTGGAACTATATTATAGAATCTAATATTATCAAATGTATCTGTGGTTGAAATCAGCTAGGAATATTTTAAATTTAAAATATTATACATTTTTTGAGATTGATTGACTGTAGACACTAGAAATTGTCAGTACTTTAGTGAATTTGCTCAAACGTTTCAGAGCCTTCAATGTTTTACTATTGGCTAATAGCTGTATATAGCCATTGCTTGCCTGTGTGTGAGTTTTAAAATCTGCTGCATTGATTAGATATTCTATTAAGAATCAAATTCTGTGAGGTATGGCGACATTGGACCTAACATCCAGTGTTATGAACTTCCATACCAGAAAATCTCTACAACTGCACTAACAAAAAAATACAGAACATTCCATTTAAATATATTATGATGTTTTAGGTTTTTTCACTCAGTATTTAACAGCTGTAATACCTGTTAGTACTGCCTTAAATGTGAGCAAAAAGAATACTATAGATAAAAATACAGATAATTTAACAGTCTAGGTGTTACACCTCCTACAGTTAATCTCCTTATAGGAGACTAGTGTAAGTATTTCTGTTGGGGAATACTATGTGCTACAAGTGCTACACTGGTACCAGGAAAGTTATACCTTCCCTATTTAAATAGAGTAAAAAATGTGAAGTATGACTGGAAACACAATCAAATTAATTCATACTAGTCATCCATGTTTCATAGTAGAATACTTGAGATGCTTGCGTTTGGGTGAAGAAATGGCAGTGTATACCATGTGTTCCTGTTTTGTCTGGTAGAATAAGCAACAAAACTCAAAGAATGTGAAAATAGCTTTAATGATACAATCAATCTCATAGTGCAAAATACATGAAATCTGCAGCTGACACCTAGAAAGAATTACCTTGGACTATCAACAAAAGTGAAAATATTTTGTAATAGAATTAGTCAGGAGATATAGTAGTCTGGAAAAGTGAGCTATCCAAATCTGTGTACAGTGTCTGTACACAAATCCATTAAGTGTACAGACACTTAATGATAGTAGATATCATTATGAATTATTATATTGTATCACTACTAATGATATAGTAGACATATTTTGAAAGGTAGCACAAGCCTTAGGACATAACTGGTGTAAACAGCTACTGCTCAGCATCATGTCTGGATGCTTTTCTAGTTCAAAACGGTATTGGTAGGAAGCTGTTCCCAACTGCCTGAAGGTCCATGACATGGACCCAGCCCCTAACACAGACTGGTGGTAGCATTTTCTTCCTAAGAGCAGTGTTACATGGATTACTTAATCTAGCTATATAATTGTACATCCTTGACTTCTGTTTACAGTTTGCTTTGTAGACAGAACAGTAGACAATGCAAAGCTTTTACAAAGGACAAAGACAAATTTAAACAGGTTTTTTTTTGTGGCTGTGAGAGCAGAACCACCTAAAAGCCATTTTACTGATGAATGGTGGGATCTCCAACAGTAGCAAACTGTGTGAATCTATGGTTCATGCTGAGCTGTCTCAATAATAGAGTAAAAAGAGCCTACGGAAAAATACTTTTTTCAATTTTCCACTCTGGAAATCAACCCTGTATGGTGTTGCTGATCCATTATTTCTTTTTTGTGCTGTCAAGTTTGAATAACTGACTGATTTTACCCATTAGAAGATTCAGTAACGTTGTGAAACCCTGAACATTATCAAGTCCAGTTACTGTGTTTCTGCAGTTGGTATGAAGTGAAGCTTCAGAATGAAGCTGATAAGCAGCTAGGTACCAGATTAATTAGTGCAGTCCATCAGAGGTTAACAGGTTGTCACAGTTTGGACAAACTTAAGAGGAAGACTTGAAGAGTCTCCTCTGCAAAAGATAGGGTTCTAAAACTCCCCTTCCCCCCACCTTAGGAATTTCTTGGAGGAAAGTGAAAAAACCTGTTTATTTAACAAACCAGGGTGCTGGGGGGTGCAAAGCAGGCACCAGGGGAAGGGAAGAAAAAATAAATAATAAATAATGTTAGATAATAAACCTCTTGTGGTAGAGAAACCTGGATGAATTCAGAGTCCTTTTTTCTGGGTGTGGTTTCTGCTCTGTCTCTAGTTGGCTGCTACGGTATGGTGTAGACCCCTCTCTGGGCCCAGGGTGGTGTAAGCCCCTCTCCGGGCCCAGGGTGTAGGCCCCGGAGTTCAGTTGTCTGTTGTACAGTTTCAAAGGAAGAAGGAAAAAACCATGGTCCCGGAAAAAGCTGTCTTCTTTCCTTGCCTCAGTCAAGAGGCTAGCTAAAAAGCAAAGAGTAAGTTCTTAACTCTCTCTGATCTCTCCTGAAAATACAGGGCCCAGAGCTAGCAGAAAAAAAGAAAGTAAAAGTGTTCTCTCTATCTCTCTCCTGAGAACGACAAAGCCGAGAGAGCTGGCTGCTAGAGGAAAAAAAGTGAAAGTGTTCCCTTTGCCTTCAGCTGCCGAAGAACCGCGGCTGAAGCGGCAGGGATAAGCCAGGAATGTGAGTGTCCTCGAAGCAGTGAAAACACAGCGCCTGGCTTCTCAACCCAGCTTAAAGGCAAAGAGTTACTATTTTGCATTAAGCAGGCGATTCGGATATATAGCATCATAAAGTCGCCCCAAGACACAGGTTTACATGAGACATTCTTGTATTGCAAGGAAGGTTAAGCGGAAACACAGCATTTAAATTTTATTGCATGTGTTAAATTCACTGCACTGCTATAACACACATAGACATCCACAAGGATAAAGTAATTAATTAATGTGTGACAAATTCCACTGTTAGCTGGAATTATTTTTTAGGATTATGTCTTCTAATATGGGAGTAAACACTGGGTAGGTATGTTTTTGCAAGGATGCTAAGAAATGGTAACTGAAGAGTTTTACATTGTTAAGTATTGTCTTCTGAATACCTAAACATTCACTCAAGCAAATGGAAAACATTCTGGAAGATTCATTCTTATATCCAAATTAACATTCTGGTATGTCCTGATGCACATACTGGAGAGCAATATAAGTGAGATCTGTTCTCCGCTAATGGCATTAATCAAAATAATTTCCTTGGGATTTTGATGTATTATCACGTTCACCACCTATTATTGCTTGCTGCTAGATTTCTTCTAAGAAAAAAATAAATATTTCAAAAATTAATTTTTGTCCCTTTGACATTGACATTAATTGTTATTAGACAAACATTTTTCCTTGAAAAAATGTTTGCTTTTAATACCATATTGGACAGGTTAATAGGTTTTTTGAATTTTACAACAAGAAAGTTTATTACTATAGTGATATTAATGCACGTGGAATAATGCTCTCCAAACCAGTTGCTCCCAACAGATAAAGACTGATTTGCTAATTGCTATCCTAAGGTGGAATTGCTATCCTAATGTCATTGCATTAAACCTGGTAACTGCAAGAGGGATGGTCAGGACCACAATATGCTGTTACTAAAGGAGTGCATCACACTACCCAGATTTAATATGAGTTGTTGATGATGTGCTGTATGAAGATGTTTTTTATTGATTCCTCGGCTATCTAAAAACAGCACTTAATGCTGAGCCGTGCTATGGAGATGGTCTCATTTTTTAACTCCTTTCTCTATGGAAATCTAATGGTGGTGGCAGATGAGGATTTCCTGCCAAGTAGGACTATGAGTGAGGCTAGAGTACCCTACTGTCTGCCTGTGACACCATCTTGGACAAAAATGATGGTTTGGAGGTGGGGTTGGGCTCACTCCCCAGCTGCACTGTCTACCTCTTGTTGTTGCCTTTCTGTGAGTGCTGTGGTTTTTGCAACATGGGAAAGGTATATGCAAGGTTTGGACTGGAAATCAGAAGCATGAGACATGTGGTGTGCTGGCTAGTTGTGGCTGGCTGATGGTGGGTGGTCTTTGCAAGTGCTGTGAAGCTCTTCTGCAGGTAGAGGTGTTGAAACTGCTCCACAAGGATTTACGCTACGGGCTTCATAGTTGCAGCTCTCTATACCATTCATGCTGGTGAAATAAAAGCATAATCTGAAAAAGTGCTGGCAGATCTGAAATGAACTAATTATAGAAGTTTCTGGAAATTTGTCTTCAATACTCACCTCACAGTTCTAACCCATCTCTCTACTAAGCACTAATCATTCAGTTGTACTTTGGTCATTATGTACAGTTTACATCCAGGAAGTCATTTTTCTTTACACTTTTATTCACTGAATCTACTATGGTGTAGTTTTGAAGAACTTGTCCCCTTTATAGTAAATGAAACTAGTCTCATCTATATTAGGTAGATTAAATGAGCAGAATATGGGCTTGGAGGCTCCTATCCCTCACTCTACATCCAGAAAATGTCCAGGGATACTGAACCGGAGCATGAATGATCAGAAGTTTCTGCAGAGCTCTGGCATCATGCTTGAGTAATTTATGTTACTACAGTTTCTGGGGTTTTTCTGTCTTATTCCTATATGTCTCTGTGTCTGACAATGCTTCACCTTCATTATACTTAAAACAAGATGTTTCCTCCTCATTGCCTCTTTGCAAACTGAAACAAATAAATCACTTAGCTTCTTTCCTGTCTCTTTAGTCTACTCACTGTATTATTTTTAATAATTTTGATCTTGTAAACTCAATGACTTGTACAAGGATCTCAAGATATACTTAAGAGATTCCTCTCTATTAGCAATAAATTTTTAAAAAGTTCCATTGTTTATTCTACACTGTCTTTTTTTGTCACAACTTTTAAAATGTTTTCATGGCCTTGCCAGTATTTCAAGTAAGTGGCTTTATATTATATCCATCAAGGATAGAATTCAAGCTTTATATTTGTATATTAAGTGTTACCTCTGAAATTGAAGATAGTATGCTTTATAAATTTTGAGTATTCATTAGGCAATAAATAAAAATTGATAAGTACTGGTGTGAAGAATCTGTGTATTTCCACTGAGTTTACTGCACAGGCATGTTTTGGAATGATTTCCATATGGTCGTATATTAGTTTAGTGAGATTTATTGTCATTAGTTCATTTTATCCAAATGATTTGTTGTGTTCTTTTGCTGTTATACTGGTTCAAAATGAAACAATGCTTTTGTATTTCCCTATCACAAGCAATAAGCATAAATATATGGAAATAAAGTGTTATATTTCAATATGGGGTGAAAGTTTGTTCTCCACACAATTTACTTCCAAACAAATGTTGAAGGATTGAAGCTTCGTTTGAAATGATGGTTGAAGATATTTTAAAAGAAAAACATATTGAATAGATTTTCACAACTGAAAAATTTCAGTCTGAAAATTTTGTAACTTCAATCTATATGAATTTACAACCCAAGAATTTATTATCAACAGTTAGCAACATGTGCCAACTTTGGATCCACTTAAAAAGTCAAAAGTACTGAAGCCTAAATATTTCCTGAAGCAGAAGTTCTAGTAGATTTGGGTAATAAAATAATGTTCTGACTCATCTCTAATTTAAGAGTGCAATTTCTGAAAGGGATTGTCACGGTTTGGACAAACTTAGGAGGCAGACTCGAAGAGCCTCCTCTGCAAAAGATAGCATCCTAAAACTCCCTTCCCCCCCCCCCCCCCCAGTAAGAATTTCTTGGAGGAAAGTGAAAAAACCAGTTTATTTAACAAACCCCAGCTGCTGGGGGGGGGGAGGGGGGATGTGCACGCAGGCACCAGGGGAAGGGAAAGGAAAATAAAAAATGAATAATGTTAGATAATAAACCTCTCATGGTGAAGACAACCTGGGTGAATTCAGAGTCCTTTGTTTCATGGGTGTAGTTTTCTGGTCTGTCTCCTTCCGGGTCTAGGCTGGTGCCGGCTTCCTTGGGCCCAGGGTGTAGGCCCCAGAGTTTGGTGGTCTGTTGTAAAGTTCCAGAGGAAGAAGGAAGAAAACACAATCCCAGAAAAACTGTACTCTCTCCGTGAGGAGGGAAAAAACCAAAAGCAAGTTTTTACCTCCCTCCAATGTAAGTGAAAGCAGTGCCGAAAAGTAACAGGAAAAAAAAAAATGGTAAAAGTGTTCCCTCTGCATCCAACTGCAGAAAAGCAGCTGGAGAGAGTTCCCTCCTGAGAAGCACAACAGCAGCTAGCTGGTAAGCAAAAAATGTGAACACCTTTGAAGAAAACCAAAACAAGTGCCTGGCTTCTCAAGCCAGCTTAAAGACACAGAATTAATATTTGTCATTAAGCAGGCGATTGGGATATATAGCATCGTAAAGTCACCCCAAGACAGGGATTAATGTTTAATGTTGGGGAATAGGAAGAAAGTGACAGCTGTAATTGTTTTAAATAACCTCTCAGTAAGCATCTAGAGCAAACTGCTTTATATTGCTTATATCTTCAACTCAGTCAAACCTTTAACAAGCTGGACAATAATTAAAATTATATAGAGAAGTTATTGTTTTCATAAAATGTGGCCAGTGCTTTACAATACTAAAAATACCTGATTTTTATCGAATATGGATTTGATTTCTTCAAGAAGGCTGTTGCTGCCTAAAAAGTGCTTTTTCACTCATGTGATACAAAGTAATAGATAAGTAGCATCCATGTCAATGTAAAATGCAAACCAAATGTTAAAAATGTTCCCTTTATTAGTATTCCTTATTAGCCAATAATTTTTTCGTCAAATTAATTTGGTGGTCTTGGGAGATTGTTAAAAGTTAATCATTACTGAGAAGCAAATGGCATCCCCACCACAACACAGCTGTTCTTTATTAAAGTAATTGAGGCTATCTGCATTCATATGGTTGATACAAATTTTGAGCTAAAATTTAGACATTGTTCCTAATGGTCTTAAGTTATAATTGAGTTTACAAGTTTTACAGTCGTACAAAAAGAAACAATGTCAGAAAAGAGTTGTTTTGTATGATTTTTCTCACAAAATGGAGAAGTGGTGATGAAGATAATTTTTCTAACCCATCCAGGTTACAGAGAAAAACTGAAATTTAAATTTTTTCCCCTACAATAATTTTTTATGCTTTCCCTTCTTTAGTGTTCTTTGTTTAATAATAGACAAAATAATTCTGATATTTTGGGGGGAAGACAGGTAAGGTCGTGGTTTTGATTTTATCTTTCTGGGAAACTGGAAAATTTGTCTCAAACAAATCTTTCCTAATTTTCTTCAAATGTTTGCATGCAAAACATCCAATCTGGTTTTGGCTAGGCTTAGCCTCAGGTAGCCTGCAGGCACTGTGCTTATATGCAAGTAAATTGTCAACATTTACTATCCATTTGGGCAAACAGAATTAAATTTAGCCACAGTTACTACCAGGCTAATGTTGTTTGTGCAGGTCCTGGCTTGGCTAAGCAGAGGGAAGCCTAAGTATACTCAGATTTTAGGTCAGTGACTGCGTGGTTCAGTTTTCAAGTGAGACTGCATCAGCAGCCATTGAATGCATAGGCTCAAGTCAGCACTGCATAGCTTGCTCGACTGTTATTTTTAAATTTCTGCCTGAGTCTCCTTTGGAAACAGTCATCTGTAAGAATTTAGCTGTCAATGTGGGATAGGAGCAGGTGCAGAGCTCACAGCAACCACACTGTGAGTCAATACAAATTAAGGGTCTAGGACAAAGACTGAAAGCAAGAGGAAACTTTGAGGGAGGACACTGAGCTCAACAAGGAGTCGAATATAGGGCAGGAGGTAGTGTGACAAGGAGTTTGAATTAGGGGAAAGCCTTCAGCTGTTACTGACAAAGAAAAGGTAGGCATTCCAGGAAAAAAATGCTGAAAAAACACAGGTGACACCAAGTGAAAGCCACCACAGTAGTTTTCATAGACATGAATGCAAGTGATTAGTAATGGAGTGAATGTTGAAACCATGCCCATTTCCATGAAATAAAAATGTTTGGTATTTTTAAAATCTTTTGATGGAATTACCGTCCTTGATGTTAATGTCAATGAGAAGGTAAGATATCCATCAAATCCCACTAATTTTAGAGGGATGATGGTGGACTGTGCATTTGATGCACCATGTGTCTTAAAGTAAATATATAAATAAAGATGTATCCATATGAAACACAACTAGGGATAATAAGCTGCTTCTTCATGTTAGAAACCTTGAGAGCTTTCCTGCTTTGCACAGAAGGTCATAATAACAACATAATAACAACAATTCTTTCTCTTGAAAAATAGAAAAGATAAAATCTTTCATGGAGTTTTGTATCAATCTTAGTCTCCGTTGTCTTTTCAAGAAGAACTCTGCCGAGTTTGCACGGCATCAGATGTTTGAAAGGCCAAGCATTTTAATGTGTTTAGGGACATTCCTCACAATTGGAAGGGATTTTCCAATTCCTTTCAAGGAATTGGGTCAAGTGGGGTGGGACCCTTTTTCCAGCTCTCTTCAAATGTGCACTTGTTTTATGAAGTGTCGTATTCATAATAGTGTAATTCACTTACAGCTCTACTTTCTGCCCGTGTATTGAAACATTGGCTTCTGAACTGCTCTCCTTCTGCAACTATCTGTCCCTTGCTGTGAAATTCACTTACAAATTGAGGTCAGAAATCAGCATGAGAGGACCAGAGTGTAACTGGTGGAAAAAAGTCCTGGTCTTGCACATGGTTAAAATTCTACCTGGTGAAATTCTATCTGATGAAATGCAGACCACAACTGAAAATACACCAGGACATTTCTTTTTTGGCAAGAGAAGTAAGCAGAACTTCTTCCCACACTGAATAACTTCCTTTTGAAGGACTATAAGACACTAGTTATTTTTTTTTCCTATCACTCAAATCTTGTCTTCCCCTTTTTATTCTTTGTTCTTCTTTCCTTCACTTTTTTTCCTCCGCTTTTTTGTCCTGTTTCTTTTGGAAGAGTGCAGGTTTCATCTGTGGGGCAAAAAATGTTTTCATATTAAGCTGATTTTCAACATAAACAAGGAGGCACAGTAAGGGATAGTGGCAATGAAAAGAGTCGCATTGTGATACACATGCTGACAACAGCTGCCTTCACCTTTGTCAAAATACTGATGCCAAATACTAGACTATTACAATGTTCACAATGTGAATTGTCTGATTTTGGCAATTAAATCCTGAGACTTGAGCAAAAGTATCACAAATCTATGATCTATACTGTCAAAAAGACTCCTTTTAAAACAGTCTATAATTGAACAGTCAAACTTGTCAGGAAACACAATATTTTTTTCAGTCTAACTTGAATGGTCTTCAAGCATGCATGCAAACACACAAATGCAAGAAAAGGATGTTGCTTGAATTCTTGACCAAAAAATAGACTAGACTAATTCAGTTTCATTCTCTAATATTAGCTCTGAGCAGCATGGCAATTATTGCACACTCTCTGCTTGCTTGAATGCCTGCAAGGGCTATGTTTGTTTTGTTTTCTGTTGGAGTAACTTGCCTGAGTTACTGAGCCTTTCACTACGTTTCAAGATCATTTACGAGAATATTTTTCTTCATAAGGCATAGCCACTGAATACCAGTCCTGGTACTTTATGTATCCTTTGGGCCACTGAATAAAGCTTATAATTTGCATTGTGCTGTGGAACCTGATAACATTTTATTGCAGTGGTCTGGCACTGCCACAAGGACCAAACAGTAACGCATAGAGGAGGTGGCATCTCAGCTTTGGAGAATTAGTAAAAAAAAAGAAAGCTGACTGTAGAACCATGAAACAGCTTTATTTGGAGGGGGTTTTTTGTATCTTAGTGTAGAATGGCCAAATTAAGTGATGCATGACAGCCAAACACACATCCCATGCTGCAATTCTGGGACTTGATCAGCCTTTGACAGAAGGGCTGCTTTTTGTTCTGAGCTGCACTCTGTGCTGCAAGACATCAGGTCCCTAGAGAGGACAGCTGGAGCAACATAATGGAGATCACAGCATCATCTTCCCGCAGTGCCCATTAACTTGTAAAGATCAAGAAGAACAGGAACAAGTGTATCTCTCCATAAATTTGGCAGCAGTGTCTGTATGTAGCAGCCCTTCCTGCCAAAAAAATCAAGGCTTTCTCACATCCTTCAAACAGCCATGTCTGAAGGGACAGCAGAGGATACCAGTTCAAAAAAATTGGGGAGCACCCAAGCTGTCTCATGTAAGGTACTTTAAGCAGGAACCATATTAGTTTATGAGTCAACCCAATATTTAGCCCAAAAGAATAACAAGTCTTTTTGGGTTCTTTTGTACCTTTATATAAAGGCTATACCAAATAAATATTGCAATTACCATTATTTTGTCTGTCAGACAAGTTCAGAGTGTCACATGTGGTAGTCTGTACGGAGAAGTGGATGTGCAGAAGGGCTTTTCATGCACACGAAAGTAGCCTACAGTCACAAAAAATGCGCCTCCTTTCACTTTAGGTTGACCATCCCCCCTATTTTCAGGACTGTGAGAGTTATTGGATCATATCAGCAGTTACATACTTAATTAAGGAGAAAGGGAAATGGAAGCAAAATTCAGAACTCCTGACCAGATGGCTTTCCTCCTAGGAATTCCATTATTTTTATGTTTATATAAATGAAATGGAAATTAGTTAGCTGTTCTATGTAAAAATTTCTGTTACCTTTGTCTTAGGCTTTTAGATGCCTGTCCTTGGAACCCACAGAATGCATGTTCATTTAGGATTGGTCCTCTAAATCAATGTTGACAGCTGCAAATTTAGGCTAATAAATGAATTACAGAGGTAAGGAAAACAAGCACCATCTCCTCAGAGGTTTTACAAGCCACATAGCTAATGCTATCAAGAAAACACTGATCAGGCACTATCTGATTGATTTTCCCCCTAGGCAGGTATTACGCTGTGCAGCTGATGAAATTTTAACTACTCATGTTTCTCTATCCATATTTCATGTTATTAGATTTAGTCTATCTGCTGTACTGGATCTTTCCTGCAAAACTGAGCCTCCTAGGCAAAAGCAGAAACAACTTTCCCATTCTATCCATTGTCTTTAGGGACAAACAATAAGATTCCTTGAAAACCTTGCAAGCTTTTGCTTTCGGAGAGCGTGAGCACTCCTGGCAGAGCTGTGGTACAGGGCAGTGACAGCTCTGGCTCTCAGGTGGTGACCCCATGTCCTGCCTCAGCAGTGCACTCATGTCAATGCTGGGGTAGGTGAGGCTGTAATGTCTCACAGGGATAGAATTCTGCGTATCACAGTAGCCATGAATCATCCTACAAGGAAGCAGTAATTCACGAAGACTTGGAGGACGGTCAAAGTTATACCCGGATGAATGGAAAACCAGCACAAAATAAAAGACCATCCCGAGAGCAGAAGAGGGCACTGGTGATTTAAAATCATCTGGCTAAACGTCTGAGGATGCTGAATGCTCTGCAGAATTTCTTCTCTGTACCATTGTATTGCTCTGACTCACCTGAAATCCCATCTGCTAATGTGAATGTATATATAATGCACCTAATTTTGCTCTTTTATTCTATAGTGAATATTAAGGGTGACTGCAATGAGGACAAGACATTAAAGAGGAAAATTGAGAGTGGATTAAAATGTTTTATCTCGGAATGAGAATAGGGAAACAGAAGTACAACAATTCTTTTATGCCTGCTTAGAGAAGCTTAAGAGGTTCACAAAATAAACTACCTTAGGGAAACTGTTTCTTATGTTCTTGGTGAAAAATATCTGATGATGCAATCAAAGATTTTTTTTGAAAGCATAACATAACATTACATGTGTTTGAGGGGAAAAAACCTGGCAGTTTGTAACATTCTTCCCAGGCCCATAGCTAGTATATCCAGATTCAATGAGGGCAGGAAAAAAGTGTATAATGTTTCATAAGATGATCTGTAGTTTAGTGATGCTAAACTGGTGCTTTAAAATTGACAGCTGTAACTTATTGTGTATGTTTCATAATTAAATACATGAATCCCTTAAATATTCTGAGATTCTGCACATTTTGGTGTTTGGTTTAGCCTAGTGGTTTTGGCATGTTTTCCTTTATCCATAGTTCAACTGCATAGTTGAAGGAAGACCCACTAAATTTAGCAGAGCTGGCAATAACTGTTTATTTCTACCAACAATTGTTGACACTTTTTTCTCCTACCAGTCTTACTTTTTTCCTCTTTTTTTTCTTTCCATTTTTCTCCCCTTGGTGTCTTCCAGGACTGCTCTAGATTTCTGCTTGAGTCAATCTCTGATCTAGGGCTGAATCTAAATAAATTATAATATCCATTATGTTTGAGATTGTAGGCACCAGAGGACACAGTTACCAAATGTCTATCAGTAATGAGATGTCAAAACTCAGTATCGAGGTAAAGATCTCTGCACGACTTTGTTGGCATCAAACATTTTCAAAATACTGTCAGCTTCACAGAAACCTTTCCTTTTAATTGCCTTCTGCCAAGCAAAAGCATTAGCTTGCTTCTGGCATCTTTAGGTTGCAGATGTCCAGATCTCTCATGATATTCTAAGCCAGAGGCATCAGGGTTTTACAGTTTGTATCTTTACATTTGTCGCTGTGCTGCTGACTCCCCAGTATAAGAGCACGTTACTGCAATGATCTATAGCTATACTGAAGCTGTTACTTCCATACTGTTTGCCCACAACTTATAACCATAAGAAAACAGATCTCCAGGGAAGTGCCAGAAGCGAGCATGACAATTTAAAGTGTTATGTTTCATTTGATGCTCTTCCATCTCTGTGAGGTGAAGATAAGGAAAGTAAACATCCCAAATTCAGAATGTTGCTTTTTAAAAGTATCCTGTTGGCTCACTTCCTAAAGCAGAATTTTCTATATATCACCAGGACTGATGTCTCAGAAAATCAACCTTTCTTACATTTTAATGTTATCAAAAGATTTGGCAATTTACAGATATCTAAATATAGCAGTTTAATCTTAGTACAGTTCTGTTAATGGTGCTATGTTCTCAAATGGTGAGAGCAGTACAAGACTGAGAGAAAACTTCAATGGTGCTGATGGATTCTGTGCTTAAGCTCTGCAGTTTTGAATGCCAAAGGTCTCTTTGGTTTGGTTTTTTTTTTTGGTCTTTAAGAGAAGGGGAGCTTTTAGAGACTTTGGAATTGTTGAGTCCTTTTCGTAGAATATAGATATGGGCTTGTTCTGTGCTAATAACAGGCGTAATGATGTAAGTAAAAGGAAGATGCTATTACAATAAGCAGACCTCTCAAAATATCAGTCAAGGTGCCTGGTCATCCGTCAGACACAGTCACGTCTGGAAGATAACACTTTTCTTCAGTACCACTGTTCCTTAGATAATAAATATTTTACACTTTTCTCACTATAACCCAATGCCTTCCATCTTCATTTTGGTTAAAATTATCCCCCTGAAAGTCTGTGTCTTACAGTACTGCAACAATAAATTAATGAAAAAATAACTGGGATTAGTGCTTAATCACCCTGAAGGGTGATATAAAATTTTACATATTAGGTAAGTGATGTAGAAATGGCAATTATTTTATACAGAGTAATAGAAATAGAAAGAACCAAACAGAAAAAAAATGGACAGAGGATTCACATATAACAGAGACCTATTTTGACATTTTTCAGAAGGAGAGATATTTCTGCAGAGTAGATTCTATCTTAAAAAAAAAAATTACAGAGGTAAACTGTGTATTCTACTGGAGGTTTTTTGTGTGTATGTTAATTAACTTCTTTATGTTTAAAAACTTTTCATAAGCAGGTAATTTTTTTCTCAGGTATATTTTCTGTTCATTGCATTCATAGCATAATTCCTATTTTATATTTTGTTTATAAATTGTAAATATTGAGATCTGCATAGAGACAACTCTCATCTTTTAGTCCCCATTTCTACAAATTGTTTAAATAACCATTCTGTAAAAAATGTAATTTATAATGAAATGTTTAAGGATAACCAACAATAAAAAAGTGAGAAAAAAAGAAATAAAAACCAAGATATGTTGTGGTACAAATACTTCCTTGAAGTTAACAAATTGCATTCATTTTCTTTTGCCCTTTTTTCTAAAGTAATTCTGTCCTCTCACTAATGTTTCTTATGAGATGAGATACTATTAATTTGTTTTGAGTTTCTTGTAAAGCTTGTTGTAAAAACATGGTGTAAACATCCAGTACATGGACACAGGATTTGACTCTGAGAAACAACCTTATCCCCCTTCAGTTCTATGTGTCTTGCTGATGGAAGGTGAATGGGTAATTTAAAGTGTTTCTAATTCCAGAAGGAGCCAAAAGGGCATAATATGGGTTATATAGAGTGAACGTTATTGTTTCTTTAATTTGGTGATTTGATGACACAGAGAGCATGCTAGCTAATGGCAGTTTTTTTGCAGGTTTAGGTGGTCTAAAATGGCTTGGTTTTCAATTGACAGGATTTTCTTTGGTTTGAGAAAAATCTAAAAAAGTTCAGGATAGATCCATCTTGTTTATTGTGTAGTGCGAGTAAGTAATGTGCACAACATCAGGATTTTTGTTTGTTTCTTTTTGTTACTTTCTAGGGATTAGGAGAATAAATAAAAGCCTTGTAATCATCTTGTTGGTAACTTAATGGAATTTGAAAGTATTGCTATTGCTTCTGCCTGGCTGAAAACATTAAGCAATTAACATATTTGTGACGGTGTCTCAGCTTCAGCAGAGGGGCTATTTGCCTTTTTTTTAATCTGTCTAGAAGCATAAATGCCTCTGACTTGATGTATAATATTTTGTAGCTTAAAAAAAATGACTCCTCCTGTAAAGCCGTATAATTAATAATTGGTCGTATGGCTTTAATTCATACTTCTTCATTGTTAAACAATTCATTCAGGTGATTTAAAACATTAACAATAAGAGTCATTGTCATGTAAGGTAGTATGTGAAGTGGTCCTTTAGCTCCCAAACACCACACCTATGTGACTGCATATATGTGCAGCCTATGTTGTCCCCCTTGGTGATGAGAGGTAAATTGAAACTGATATGGTTTGGAATGGCTAAATCCCATGTAAGGTGAAACTGCAGCCAAAATTACTTATGTTGGCAAAATTAGTGGATTTTTGATTTGGATTGTGCTCTTTAATTTTGTGTTATTGCTATCAATGTACAGCAGTTTCTATGACAGATGACTACTGTTGTACATTCTTCTGTCGTCTTCTGCCCATTCTAGTTTTAACCTCTTATGAAGGTGTTTATTTAAGCTAAAAATGTGTGAAAATGATACAGCTTGCTGGATAGATTTGATTTATGTTTACTGGTAAGCCATCTTTAGTGATATCTGCAAGGTTCTGTAACCTCTAACTCTCTCTAAGTGCACTGTTTCACACATCAAGAAGCGGATAAAATGTGTTCTCTTCCTTTCTGTGTATTTTCGGCAGTTTTGCTTACATTAGTTTTCATACTTCATAGAAGACCATTAACTTCAACAGACCTTCTTGTATTTGTAGAAATGAGTGTTGCTTTTAAGTGACTGCATATGATATGAATTTGATAAGAAATCCATAGCTCTCTGCAGTGCCAACTTTATTAACTTTAAAAAAGCATAAGGATTTTTTTGGCATTGTAAATCAATTTTGTAAGCTCCTCAATATTTCGTCCATTGGTTTGCTTATTGATATTGATTTCTTATTATTTTAGAGAATCTTCTGAAACCCACAGAAGTACATAAGAT
Source organism: Amblyornis subalaris (assembly GCA_018881555.1). Taxonomy (NCBI): domain Eukaryota; kingdom Metazoa; phylum Chordata; class Aves; order Passeriformes; family Ptilonorhynchidae; genus Amblyornis; species Amblyornis subalaris. The sequence continues at coordinate 2,323,673 of JACAXG010000111.1, read as the reverse complement.
GCAGATGTGCCTAACATAATCCTTGTAATATTTTGAAGCCTTATTTGCAGCTGTTGTAATTTTAAACACTAATTGGGTTGAGAGAAGATTGGATATTAGAATATTCTGGTGTCCTAGGCTGGCAGCAATTGGTCTTATCTAAAAAATCACTCAGGTCTCCTCCTCACTAAAAATGTTGACGCAAAGGTTCAACTTCAGTTATTAATTCACTTCAGGTCATACTCTTGGACTTGGATTTACTATTTTAGACACAGCTGCTCAGTATCTGTTATTTTTTACAGCTTTATACTCTATGCCAAACACATGAAGAGTGTGAATATTGACTAAATGCTATGCCATATGTAAAGCCTTTCTGTTTATCTGTTCATGTGCTGTATCTTTCCCTTTGCTCCCACAATACCCAGTTTCAGTTTTGGGGAGGCAGTTTTCATTATGATAATCTAGTATGCAGAGGCTAAATATATTCAAACATTTCCAAAAATTAAAGCAATTGGTATCTTACATTACATGTATTGGGCTTTATCTCTTTTTACATGTTGGGCTTCTTGTCTTCAGGTTCTGTTTCTTCAGATTCAGAGGTCTTCCATTTTTTGCCTCTTTCTGAGCCAGACTGCCCACAAGTTCTCTTTGCTCTCTGAAATGGTATCTCATTCCCTCCCCATTTCTCCTTTCACAGATAGCACATATTGTCTTTTCTCATTGCTTCTCTCGATCCCTCATATAATCTCTTGCACTTGCCATCTCTCGCCCTAGTTTTCATGGATAATTCACACCTGGCACCTTGGTTATGTGCTTCTTTACTCCCACTACTTCATTTGGCCTTAATTTGAGATGTTGGACATACCCTTTTCCTATTCAGCTTCTCTATCCATGCTCCTCCTTCTCTTCATCAGTCCCTGTTATGTATTAAATCCTCATGCACCTATTTTCAGGGTGAGGTTATAGCAAGGGCCCTTGTCCTTCACTCAGTGATAACTGACCTGTTACAATCTGGCTTATTCTTCATCACCATTTATTAAACATGCAGCTATTTTTTTTTCCAGAATGACTTGTATAACCCTCTCTAGTTCCTCTCTGAAACTCTCACTTTTGTGTAATGTCTATATAAAAAACAACCTTGAAAACAGTTCAAATGCAGTGTGCTGTGAGAGTTTTAGAAAGGCACATTGTCTTTCTTGGCTTTATCTTGCTTTCAATTTCTATTTTAATCTGGTTGAAGGCAGGCATCATTTATCTTCTGTTTTTGTATAACATCTAACTGTCCATAATTAGGGCTGTTAAATAGAATGATAGCATAAGACATATGTGTATGTGTATCTCTCATATTAAAAACATTTAAGACATTGATAAAGATACTGAGATAAGGGTAGTGAGATAAAAGATCTATTGAAATATCTTTTGATTTACTGTATCTGCTGAAGTTTTTATTAACCAACAAAATAGAAAGACCTTGGGACTCTTCTGAACTGTTTCTCTAAGCCATTTCCCCATAAATTACTGGCTTTCAGGATGCATTTTTTTTAAACACTAATGAAGGTTTTCATTTGTGCTTGGATTTCACAGGTATTTATCACAACCTGCAGTGATGTCATATACCACAGGGGTCAATTTGGAAAACAAACAAATGAACCAAATCCATTTCTCTAATTCCAATATCTATATGTCTAGGAATTTCAGTCTTCTTGATTTGGATTATAGCATAAAAAGAAGTTATTTGAACTCACACATCAAGGTTCCTAACGCTTAGTATATAACCTTACGAAGATGCAAGGAGATTAATCATCATTCCTAGTTTTATGCTGTTACCTGCTAACATGATGCCTGTTTCTATTAGCTTTTTTTAACTACTATATGTCACTAAATTTTAAATTGGTCTTCTTCAAATGATAGTATGTTCTTCCATTTTTTTTTGGAGTGTTTGCAATAAGAAAAATTTCATCAAACTATTAAAATTCTGTAACCTAGCCATGAAAAGGGCTTTTTTTGGGGAGGGTAGGGGAATAATAGAACGATTTTTTGGTGTGTATCATATTAAGGAATAATGATATATTTTTCATTCGTGATTTTAAAATAAGAAAGTGACTGCAGTGCAGAGAATATATCATATATAGAATGAAATAAGATTTTTTTTCCTGATGATAACTCTTAATGTACTTATTGGATAATGGGTAAGATTATACAGTTACACCATATCTGCATAAAAATGTCTTCTGATATCCAAATTGCATAGAATTTTTCATTAAGAGAAAACATTTAACGTTTCATCTCCTTTTAATAGTCTGCTTTCTTTACATTTACTTTGCCTGATAAAAGAGTACATTTTAAAAAAAAAGTTCCTCTTTATAAAATTCATTTGTTCACCTCTTCTGCCACTATTTTAGATCCTGTTTTGAGGTCATGAAAGACAAATACTCTTTCTTACTTACATTTCCTTAAGAATTATAGTACTGCTGTCAGCAGAATGCAATAGCTCTAGAAGAAGTTTGCTACCAAAATTCTCTTTCATAACACATTCTTTATAACATATAAATATGAGTCACTGGAATGAGGACATGATTAATGCTACTGAATTTATAGATAACCCTAATTTAGCATGCAGCACATGAGAAGGAAGAAAAGAAGTTTTACCACATTTCTTTCCGCCAATTGGAAGTGTATCACTAGATCTATGAAGACCTCGGGGAAAAAAATTTAAAATGCCAAAAGCTCCATCAATTACTGGTCTGGTGTAATTAATGCTGACATATATAGCTGCATTTTAGTGCTCCTCAGCAAGAAAAAAGGAGACAGGCAGTGACTTATAAGGTAGAGGAACAATTGTGATCTGCAAAACAACACAGTGAATTGATGTAAACCGAATAAATCGCAAAAGTTAACTTTCAGAACTAGAGCTGTTAATTATACAAAAAGAAAAAAATGACATTAAAATTAATAGATATTTTGCTTCTATAGCGTTAAATGGAAATAATAGTGCTCAGGATGATAAGGAAATCAAATGGATTACAGAATGTCTTTGAGCTGCCAATGCTATAAGGTGAAAGATCTAGTGCATGGGTGTATGGAGCGAGGCGAAGAGAGTAAATGACCTGTTTGTGTTGGAAACAGTCTTACCTGTCTGTGTAAGACTCAGGTACATACAGGGCAGATAAGTCATGTGCACCAAGAAAGAGAGTTAGGCTGAAAGGAGTCTGGAACAGAACTGTTATAACCATTGAACTATGTCTATGTAAAGAAGAATAGAGGAGCTTGGCCTAAGTTGGGGGGAAAGGAAAGCTCAAGATGGATAGGGTGTATTTTGAGAGGTAAAATGTAAACTTCAAAGAAAGAAAGCAACTTAACTGATATAAGAACAAACAAGAGAAACTATCAGTAAGCAATGTGTGATAAGAATTACAAGAATGCTTCTCAACCTCAGAGCTACAGTGGAATAACAGCAGAAATATTGATCTATCTGGTTTTCTATTTAAAAAAATTTGCGTAATCCCAGCTAGTTTGTAAAGGTGATATACAACCCATTTGCTCTTGATAGGTGTTCTGGGGCCCTAGAAATTTATCTTTTCTCCTGTTCTCATATTTCTGAGTATGTGTGGGATGGAGGAAGCAATTATAACACCAGAAACAAAGTACTGATTTTTCCTAGCCTTAATTTGCTGGAGGTGGAAACAAGGTCTCTACACAGCACCTGCACTTCCAGGCTGAAAAAGGCAGACTTATGGTGAGAAAAGGTTTTGTTTGTTTGCTTACTATTTTTTCGGGGAAACACTGATTTGAAATAAGTACAATTTTTAACCCACACAGTGCTTATAGAAGAGGGCAGGTGGGATCAAAAGAAGGAGAAAGAGAAGGGAGAGGCCTAGATAAGATTTTCTTTTGAGAAAATGAAAATGAAGCAAAGATGTCCTTGTGCTGGGTCTGGAAGGTGTACCTTTTGAAAAATGCATGGTTTATGCGTTTGTATTAGCAAGGTTGTGTGACACGCTGGTCTTGAATGAAGTTTGGCACAAACAGATTTACAGACCTCTGGGAACAAAATAATTGCTTCAAGAGGCTGGGAACACTTCCGTTGTGGACAAAACTAAAGCAATTGGTGAGAAGCAATATATGTTTCCTACTTTCCTTCTAAATTGCTGAATACCAGCTGTTTCTGGAAGCAAGACCTTGGACTTGATATATAAATGGTGCAATTTAATCTAGGAGATCCTATTAGTCAGTCCTATTTACTTTAAATTGAAGGACTACAAAAACACATAAGAACAAGTTATGTCATAGAAAAAACTGTGACAAAGTGTGCTGCTGAAGTAGTTCTTGTATAATAAACAGAAAATTAAATCCTGCATAATGATCTGGATTTATGCATTGCAAATACAGAATTTGATTGAGAAAATGTAAATAAATTTTATATACCCTTCCTTTACCACTGAACAAGTGTTTAGTGTCTCTGAAAGACTGGTTTAAGGGTATTAAAATAGGAAAACCACTTTTGTTCAGTCATTAAACTGTGCTTACCTGAATCTAAGATTACATTGTCCAGTGGGTGAGCCAAATTATTGTTTCCTTCTTGTAGCATTTTTAAGTACCACTAGGCTGTGGGGTTTTGGTAGCCCATGCCTGACGTGGGGCTGTTCTGGGCAGTGGTAAGAAATAATGCGTCCTTCCCAAAAGCGTCCCATCGCCTTCGGTGCCACACCGGCACTCCCACAGACAGGCTGTCGGGCGGTGTCCGGGCAGAGCCGCACAAGACACCTCACAAGAACACTAGTCCACCCGTGGAGGTGGACACACGCAGCCACACAAACGTACAAGCCAAATAGCTCTCAACGCAGCTGGAGGCAAAGAGTGGGAGGGGTCCTTTGTATGGAGTTCCACGGGTGAGGTTTATTCCGCTCACACACGTGAAGGGGTCCAGGGACAAAGAACCAATAACATAGGAAGATCCAGGGTTAAATACCAAACAGTACAAGGGGTGGGCAAAACATCAGAGACCAATCATTCAGGGGGCAGGGGGCAGAGAGAAGGTGGGGTTACATAACAACAACCAATGAGGGAAGGCAAGGGGAGGAGCAAGGGAACAAGGACCAATGGGGTGTCGAGGAAGGGAGAACTTTCCAGAACAAAGCCTTATAAGGGACAAAAGGGGTGGTAGGCCAACGGGCCAAACAACAAGGGAGGATTAACATAATACAGCAAGACCTGATGGGGAGGCCTTCTCTTTCTCCATAACCTAAGGGGTAGCTTCAGACCTCAGAGCCTTCCCACCAGTGGTCTCCTACCGCATCTGGGCCCTTTGGCTGCTCAGTCTCTCCCGATGCTGGCTCAACTGCCGCAGCATCTCCCATTGTGGGGTCAACCACTGCAACACATGCCATATAAGGGTTTTTTTAAAAAAACATTATCTACTAGTTGCTACTGTGCAAAGTGTGCTCCTAAAATATTGTCTTGTACCCTAATTGTACTGAGTAGGTTAGTGCAACACGTTTGCGTTATTAAAATTAATGACCCCTTTCATTAATAGTGATAGTGAAGAAAATCTAAAGGGAGATTTCCAGTTTTAACTGGAGGACTGTACAGTTGAAAGGAGATTAGTATCATTACACTAGAAATATTGGTATCTATAGGTCTAAGAAGGCAGAAGACATCTATGCTTTGCACACTAGTAAACCTTTTCTCATATACCTGTTATATTTTCAAAGATTGCTTGAAATCAGTACTTCCAGTGCAGTTTTTAATTCAATTAAAGTTCAGTTTTGTGTTCAATTGTGTTCAATTAAAGTAAAGAGATGACTTTACTTTTTACTTAGTGCTGAACAGTCACTTCTGTTGAAAGGAGGAATAGCAACTCTCAACTCTTCTGTTGAAATGAGGAAAAGCAACTCTTGATTCAGGATACAGTAAAAACTAGACAGACAATTGTACTGACATGGAATTTCACTTCTGCCTCCAGAAATCCCATTCTGCATTTATGTGTGTGCCTACAGGCTGCAGTTCTCTCCAAAGCCCGGTGGTCCACAGGGCAACACTACCCCATGAAGGAGCACAGCATTGAGTTTGGCAGGACTTCCTCTGCTGTCAGTAACTCATGAATGGCTTCTTTTTAAGGACTGAACAGCTGAATTTGTTAAATCCCAGACTGTTTATCTTTTACAAATGTATGATATAAGCATTATATTTTGTGAGTTCAGTGGTAAAATGCGTATTTGAGACATGGAAACTTGCATTATTTGAGAGCAGTAGCCAGTTTGCAAATTCCTATTCATGTCAGCCTGACTCCTATCCAGTGAAAATTTTTCTTTCCCGCAATTCATTTGTTCGTGATACTCTGAGTTCAGGCAGTTTCTGCTGTTTTGTGGCTTCCCCCTTATGCTCTTGCATCTTGATCGCAGTCTTTTAAGAGCAAAGTTTGCTTTATCCTCTTCTTCCATACAAACGACCATGCTTCTTTAGTGAACTGTGAAAGGGGAGGGTGAGGAAGAGTGGATGTAGTACATATTTCTATTTCCAATGCTTTCTCTGTCTTGAGAGCTTAGAGAAGCTCTCAAGAAGTATATTGTACTATCTTGGCATAAAGTGCAGATTGATGCCTTCCTGTGAATGCTGTATTTTGTAACAGCTCCTTGATTGTTATTTAAAGGTGTCTCCTAGAGTGGCTGTTTTTGATTTGAAACCAGCTGTGGCATGGGAGACTCTAGTGGTCACCACCTTTACACTTACAGGCTCTGATGAAACCCGGTTCCCATGACACTGTAAACTGAATCCGTTTCAGAGGGCTGCGTGTGCATGTGAGGTATTCCTGGAATGGATTCAAACTCTCTTCTTGGCAAAATGGGTCTTGCAAGTTTGTTAATGTATTTTTTAACACTTTGCCTAATGATTTCCAGGGAGTTAGATGTATGGAGAGGAGGGAGTTTCTCTGGGTTTTTTAGGACAACTGTTGTATAACCCTTTATTCTGGTGGTAGATTGGTAGTTGGTGAGATTTTTAGCTAATCTGCTGTGTGAAGTTATCCCTGGGTGGGTTAGACAATACTGTAAAAGTTGACAACTAGGATATGCACTTTTTTCCTAAAGTGTTTCTTGAAATGTGTTGGTTTAGCACATAAGTTCTGTGACATTTCTATTACATAACAATTCCAGACTCGTGCATTTTTACAAATACTCTGATAGATGAGGTCTTCAGTTACACCCATGCCATAACCTCTCCTTTATTTTTAAATCTGCATGCAGCCGTTTTCAACTGTCAGGTGACCTGGCATCTCTTGTATTATGTTTCCTCCAAGCAACGTGCAGAAAAAACATCTTTAAGTTTTCATAATCAAATCCTGGTTTTATGCAAACCCCAGAATGTTAATAAAGCCAAACTGTTAAATTGTAACCTCATCATGTGGTATGAGATCTGTTATCATAAAGATATCTATATTTATATTGTTTAGTTGTGTTTTTCTATTATTTTATCATGTTTCATTCAATTTTTCCTCTTACTAAGGAAAATAGCCACTATAAATAGAGTATTTTACATGATAAACATAAAGAAGCCAGTTTATTTCAAAATTACTTTTTGAATTTTGCTTTCCAGTGGTCATCAATTTAAGGAGTAGAAGCTTGATGGCCTGTGTCTTAAATCTACTGCCATATTGACATATTTCCTTATAGATTAACTCTTGTAATTGAAACTGCTTAATGAAAAGGTACTTAATCTCTCTGTAGGTTATCACACAGTCTTGCAAAATGATTACTCATCAGTCTTACCTGAATTGCAAATCTAAGAGCAGTACAGTGTTATGGACTGCAATTTCCAGAAATCCTTGATAGGAGTTTTCTGAGATGCACTGCATGTGTACAGCACGATTCTCTTAAGATACAGCATTAGCATCAGTACATCCTTTACCTGCATATGCTGATCTGTGTACAAGGAGAAGTCTCTCCTGTCTTTCATTTCAAACTGCCTAACAGAGGGTTGCAGGTAAAAATATTAAATTAATTTAAATGTAATATTCAGAAGCTCTAGCATTTTTTATGTTCTTCAGATAACACACTGCTGACAGAGAGAAAAATGAAGAGTAAGGACATGTAGACCACAGAGTTACCCTAGCTGTGAAAATGTACTTTTTATCCTTGAGAAGAAACTATAAAAAATATATGTGAAGAACCAGATGCGGGATTTGGAGCTTCTGTTGGTGTGGAACATGACAGAAAAAGAGAAAAATATTTGGATAAATTAAACGAAAAAGTGGGAGACTTTTAATTTTAGAAACAGTTTTTATGTTACGCAGTCTGTATTTAAGCTGTGAAGTGGAAGATCCTTAATGAGGTCAACATGTAATAAGTAATTCCTCATAAAGTAATATTTTTGAAAAGTTATTCAATGTCGTATTTTAGGACTTCATCAACTGTCAGTATAGACCAGATTAAAGCTCTCTCTGTGGGCAGTGCTGATGTATTACATCCATTGGTGACTTCCTTTACCCTCTTAGGGATATCTTATATTAGCAGAGACAGGTTATTGGAGTTCAGTAAACATGTTTTCTGATTCAATGATAATTCTTTTATTTCTAAAGAGAAAATACTGTGTCTGGGGGCTTATTTATGAGTTTCATAGGAGAGATGAAATCATATCATATCAAATCTCCTCTGCAAAGGAGATTTTCATTACATCTGCCTGCATCATTCTGAAGCTGTATTTCAAACTGTTTCTCTCACTGTCTGGATCTCCCTTTTACCTGTGTTCCATTGGTGATAACTCCTGAGGAACATTTCTCAGAATTTACTTACTAACAGTGTAAAGACTTACAAGATTTATTTTCTTTTGTTGTGAAATGGAAAATGTCGCACTTGGACACAAAGAAACCACAGAGACACCGCTGTCAGACAGGAGCCAGAAGAAGGCAAGAAAGGGGGGCCGAGATGACCCCGGCTCTTTATTTTATATGTTTTTACAAACCACCGTGGATTGGGGGGTGAGGTTGCCACCTCTCAATCACACTGGTCAAAGGAAAAATCCATCAAACGTCTCCGCCCAGCACCAAGGAATGTAAACAATAAAGTGGACGTTATCAAAACGTGACCATGTTTACAGAAAGAGCATGAGAACTTTGTTACAGAAGTGAAAAACATGGAGCAACTGCAAAAACCAGGGCGACATCTCACCCTTTCTCCATTAAAAAAAGAAAAAGAAAAAAGAAAAATGAACAATGTTTAGTCTGTGCTTGTGGAAGGACCATCGGAACGATCACCCACGTCATCTGCATCTGAGTCATCACTCGATGCTCCATCCACTTGATGACTTTCACTTTGGTCACGGTCTCCACCTTGCCTGGCGGCTGGATTTTGCCTCTGCAGTCGCGGGTCAGGATGAACACACTTCGCAGGTACCCAGCGCACCCCAGCATCTGTGGATACACAAGCATACCCGCGCCCCAAAGCAATAAGGTCATAAGGACCTTCCCACTGTTTGGTGACTAAATTCCGCACCTGAACCCTCACTCGAGCCTGCTGTGCCTCGTCCGGAGCCTGTAACGAGAGGTGATGGTTCAAAATGACAGGATTATTATAATTATAATTATTATAATTCTGCGGTACCGTAAGGTGATTGATGGTATACAAAGCTTTTGCCAGCTGACCGTGCGGGGTTTCACCCTGCATTCCCCGTTTTTGTTTTTGAAGAACCCGCTTCAGAGTACCATGAGCACGTTCTACTATAGCTTGGCCAGTCAGAGAATGAGGAATACCAAACCTGTGTGACACACCCCACAACTGCAGGAACTGCCTCACCTCTTTCAAGGCATAGGCTGGACCATTGTTGGTCTTCATAGCAGACGGTATGCCTAGAACGGCAAAGGCCTGCCTCCAGTGGGCAATGACATCGCAGCTGTTTTCTCCAGTGTGAGCAGAAGCCCACATGGCAGAGGAGCAGGTGTCCACTGTGACATGCACATACTTGAGCCGGCCAAATTCGGCAACTTGGGTGATGTCAGTCTGCCAAATCTCCAAGGCCTTAAGGCCTCTGGGGTTTACCCCCGCTGGCAAAGGCACAGCAAGCGCGTGACAATCGTCACATGACTCGACAATGTCACGCGCCTCTGTTGGCGTCAACTGAAACTGCTTCTGCAAGGTATGTGCATTTTGATGGAAAAACCCATGCGATGCCTTGGCCTGCGTGAGTGTATCAGGCTGAGGTGCTACCCACGCTGGGTTAGCCAACTTGTCAGCCCTCGCGTTACGTTCCGCTATGAACCCTGGCAAATTGGTATGACTCCTCACATGCAGAACATCATACGGATGAACTCGGTCCTGAATGGCACACCACAGGGTCCTCAGCAAATGAAACAAGTCAGCATTGCCGACCTTCTTCAAAACTGAATAACTCAACCGCTGTGCTATGTCAGCTACATAGGCGGAGTCTGTGACCAAATTGAAAGGTTCCTGGGAAAATCTTTGAAATGCCATAAGAGCAGCCCTCAGTTCTACCAATTGGGCTGAGCCATCCTCATGACCTTCCAGAACCTGCCAATCAGATCCATCTCTCCAAGTAACAATGGCCTTTCCTGTTCTTCCTGAACCGCCAGTAAAGACAGTGGGTCCCTGCACCGGCTCCTGACTATATTTGGGCCTCAGAGAAATCTCTGTGAGTTTTGCCACTTGCAGCAACTTGTGGCTGGGCAGATGATACGTGATCTGCCCTGAAAAATTTTCCAGAGCACTTTGCAGAGAAACACTGTTTGCAAAGCTCCAGTAAAAGTCTTCCCACTGTACCGGTAGTACAATCTTTGCGGAGTCTGCTCCCATCAATTGCAAACACCGTTGTCGGCATTTGACTATCAAATGAGCGATCAGCTCAAACAATGCAGTTGCCGTCTTCGGTGGCTAATGGGGCAAGAAGACCCATTCCAGGATGTGCAAGGGATCGGACCATTTGTCATTCCATTGGCCAATGATACCTGTGGGATGTAAATTTGGAGTGGTAATAAAAACAGTGACATTAACTGAGGGATCAATGCGATAGACTTGTCGAGCAGAAACAGCTCGCTGAACCTCCTCCAGCACCTGACGTGCTTCAGGGGTCAATGTGCGAGGCGACTTCAAATCAGAGTCTCCCTTCAACAGATCAAATAAAGGAGACAACTGTGCCGTGGTCAGTCCCAAATACGGACGTAACCAAGCGACGACACCCACCAATTTCTGGGCATCATTCAGTGTTTTCACTGAATGCACAAATTGCACCTCTTGGTGTTGAACTGTACGTTCCAAAATTTTGACCCCCAAATATTTCCAAGGAGACTTATCGCTTTGTCCCCCCTTTTGCTGTATTCAGCTGGGGCCGGAGCGATCTGCAGGGTTTTTCGCAGTCCACACAAGCTGACAGCTTTTTACCACAGGCAGTTTCACAGAGGCAGCAGCGAAGGTAAAAGGAATGAGAGAGCCGGACTCTCTGTAACCGTATTCCACGTTTTATTTGTCTCTGCCCAGGAGGACAGGGTGCATATGTTGAAAGGAGGTTAGCAGAGAGACGATTTCCTGCTCTGTCTCTGCTGCTTTAAGGGGTAGGGATAACAGTGTGTACCAATGAGAGTAGAGATACATGAGAGGAAACCAATGAACCATCTTCAGAGGAAGAACAAATTCAAACTGACTAATGACAATACAGTTCGAGAGAATTTCAAACCAAGCTGACCTGTTACAAAGCTTAAGACTCTGTAAGGAGGAGAAACCTAAAGTGACAGCATCTAAGAAATATTGCTCTGTGGCAAACTGCCTTTTTGATAACTAAGGCTGGAGCACCGCAACAGAGGTTGCTGCTGAACCTTCTCTGGAGCCACCTGCAGCCCGTGAGAATGTAAAGCATAGAGCAGCTGGGGCTGTATCCACAGCAGCTCATCCTGGGTGGATGCAGCTACCAAGATGTCATCCATGTAGTGATAAAACTGAGCATCAGGAAACTGCCTGCGAAATCCAGACAAGGCTCTGGCCACCTACATTTGGCATATTGCCGGTGAATTTTGCATCCCCTGGGGAAGAGTCCTCCATTGATATCTCTGTGCAGGACCAGCATTGTTAATTGCCGGCACCGTGAAAGCAAATTTTGGTCTGTCATCGGGATGCAAAGGAATTGAAAAGAAACAATCCTTCAGATCCACAATGAGGATCGGCCAATCTGTGGGAAGCATGGTGGGCGACGGCATCCCAGCCTGCAACCTCCCCATGCTTTCCATTACAGCATTGACCTTCCTGAGATCTTGTAACAACCTCCATTTCCCAGACTTCTTTTTGATGCAGAAGACAGGAGTGTTCCAGGGACTGGTACAAAGCTCCAGATGACCCTGGTCCAATTGCTCCTGAACCAACTCATGAAGGGCTACTAGTTTATCTTTAGGCAGGGGCCACTGATTCTCCCAGATGGGTCTGTCCACCAGCCACCGTATAGGAGGCGTAGGACACTCTGCGCCCTTCAACGCAGTGGTCCCCACTAAAAATCCGTCCTGATGTGTACTCCCCATGCAGCCAGAACATCCCTCCCCCAGAGCTTAAGAACAGTTTCAGTAACATGAGGCCTAACCACGGCTGTCTGTCCCTCTGAGTTCGTTATCACCATGGGCTTCTGGCTCACGTAGCAACGCTTTGTTCCTCCCAATCCTGCGACAGGCGTCCCCACACGATCCAACGGCCACTGCGGAGGCCAGGCGGCAAGGGAGAGAATTGTGACGTCCGCACCGCTGTCAAGGAGTCCGCGGAAGCGGGTCTCTGGTGGTGTGGCATCAGGGATGGACAGGGTGCACCACATCTCAGGACGTTGGTTGGTCATGACAGCAGTCCAGTGAACTTGAGGCGGCCCAGTGGAGCCAAAGCAGCCATCTCCTCGTGACCTCGACTCCATCCTGCGAACAGAAGACTTAAAAGGGACAAGTTGAGCAATCCGAGTCTTTTCAGGAATTGTGACCGGGGGGGTGGGTGTGGAAACCATGGCATAAATTTGTCTGGTGTAATCCGCATCTATGAGTCCCATGTGCACAATTAGACCCTGAACGCTGGCACTAGACCTCCCCATGAGGAGAGCACTCATGCCATCACCCAAGGGACCAAAGGCGTCTAAGGGGACTTTGTGCACTGCGCAAGAGTCTAAGGTGACCGTTGCTGCAGTGCAAACGTCTACGCCTGCTGAGCCACTGGTGTTGGCTGTGAGTTGGCCAAGCAGACCTCCATCGGCTCCGGGGTTTGGAGAGATACCTGTGTCTGGGCACATCTCCCCCTCGTGCTCCGCCCCCTATTTAAAGCCGAACCCAAGGAAAACTGACCATTAGCAGGAATTGCCGCCCTGCAGACATTTGCAGTGTGGTTCGGCTTTCCACACTGAGCACAGAGAAACAAGACAGGCGTGCCCTTCCTCACCTTTCCTCCCAGCTTCCTGCCGGCCTGAGCATACCCTTGCTTCCACTGCCCGCCCTGCGGCCCTGTCCAGACCGGCCGCGGGGCAGCAGCCACGGCAACCACCTTAGAACTGGCGGTGCCCACCTGGCGACAGGCCTCAGCCATTTGACATAAAGAAGGATCACCAGGAAGCGTTCGAATAAGCTTCTTGCACTCAGCATTGCAATGAGTCTTGGCAAGATGTTTAATCAATAATGTCCTCGCATTCTGATCCTCCACCTGCCTCTCTACAGAGGCAGTTAGTCTCTGTGCAAATCGCAAGAAGGATTCACCATCCCTCTGTGCAACATCTACAAACTCCTCTGCGGGAGCAGCCATCTCAATGGTTTGAATCACTGCTGCCATGCCTACCTCTTGGCACTGATCGATCACCATATTCCTCAGGGCAATCTGCCTGCGAGTGTCAGCAAAGTTGCCTGTACCCAGTAGCACGTCAATCCCAATCCTACATCTGGGATCCTGTTGGTCCAACACGGCATTCTGCTCTAGTGTCCTAGTTGCTAACTGCTGCCATTTCGATTCAAAGATGTCATATTCCACAGGCTGAAAGAGAACACGAGCCAGAGTCCGGACATCATACAGTATTAGTGGGCTGGCATTAAAAACCCTCAGCAATTGCATTACCTCACTGGATCCTAAGCCATATTTTGCAACCATCTCCCGGATGTCCATCAGAGCCTTCCGCGATAGCTGCTGATAGGTGTTTTGACTGTCACCGAATATAACAGGGAAAGCCCAGAGGCTTTCAGGTGAAACTGCAGCATCTGCTGTGTCCCATCCCATGATATCCACAGGGACTTCGGGTGCAGCAGGGCTAAGAAGCCTATCAGCACATCCACGATAGCTGTGTGACTTAGCACAGTCTTCCTCTTCCTCGACTTTTGCTCTCACATCCCCCCAGAATTTCGCGGGATCCTGGGGATGAACCGTGACCCCACACGGTGGAAGAGTCCACAAGGCAGCCGCTGGGGACCCGCCAGCCCAAGATCTGATATCCTGGGAAGGCATCAGCCCCCCAGCCACGTCACTGCCTGCCCAAAAAACAAACAGCCTGGGAGGTACCCCCACTGCAGCTTCGGGAACTGTGGGGTGCTGCGGGGACAAAGCTGTGCCAGGCGGCACCCGGCTCCTCCCAGCCCCAGCAGAGCCCGCTGCGTCCAGGGCCTCAGAGGCACCTAGCAGTGCAGGTGCAGGGCGGGGTGGGGCCTGCTCGCACTCCCCCCGCCCCTGCGCGGGGAGGGGCTGAGCCACCGGGAGGGGTGGCTCCTGCAGGGCCGCGGCACATTCCTGCATCACAGGCAGGGGCCTGGATGGTGGCGGGCTGGGCTGGACAGACCGTGCTGTGGCGGGGAACCGTGGAGATCGAACCCAGAAGAGTGCCGCTGGTCGCGCGAAACCCGAACGCAGGGACCGCTTGCCCTGGGGGGGTTTGTGCGCTCTCTCTGGCACTTGGAGCTTCTGTAAAACCCAGCAGGTCTCCGGTTACCAGGACCTCGCACCCCTCGGGGCCAGGTGTGCCGCAAACTTTTGTGTCAATCTCAGCTGGAGCCGACCAGTCGGCTGCCTCCCCGTCGGCAGAGGTCGGGTCCAATCGGATGCCCGCCGCTCCGGGAGGGAACCTCGTGGTGACGCCACAGCTCGGGCATTCAACAGTTAAAGTTGCCCGGGCCAGTGGCCCTGCCCCCTCCCCCAGCGCCGGGAAGGTGCAGGGAAAGGCGCAGTCTTCGCCGCTCCACTGCCCCCCCGCGCCCAGCGCGGGAGGGGGGCGAAGCACCGGTGCTGAACTCCTGGGGCCCGGAGGGGGTGGAGCCGAGGCTGCCAGTCCCCCGGGCCTCTCTGAGGCCAGTTTGTCCGCGAATGCTTGCCGATCACCTCAGGTCGGCTGGCTGGCCGGCTGAACGATCTGTGGGGGAATCCCATCTCCCACTTCAGCAGCCTGGGGCGAGAGGAGGGGCTTCGGCGCTGTTTGCAAGCCGATTTTCTCCTCCCCCACCTCAGCCAGCTCGGAGAGCTCTCCCGGCTGGCTGAGCGAATCCACGGGAGTGACTGTTCCTGAGAGACTGCCACGGCTTTGAATGACAGAATTCACGCATTTCCAGGAGAGCAGCAACTTTGCCACATCTGGACTAAACTCCTCGGCTGCCACATCAATCGTAACATCTCCTAACTCTGCCCAAGTTGCCTTAGAAAAGACATCTCCAGACTCCTGGAAGAAACCACGCTGTTTCCCCCAGAAATGTATTCTTTCCAACTCCATTAGGGAGATCGAGACTCCCTTTCTCTCCAGCGCTATCTCTAAAACATTTAGCGCCAAGGTATCGCATGAGAAATGAGTATTATTATCCATGTTTAAAATCCTAGCTGCCAGGGAAGGTTCATACCTGACAAAAGCGAGCCTGCACTACCCACATTCAGGAGCCAGATGTCGCACTTAGACATGAAGAAACCACACAGACACCGCTGTCAGACAGGAGCCAGAAGAAGGCAAGAAAGGGGGGCTGAGATGACCCCGGCTCTTTATTTTATATGTTTTTACAAACCACCGTGGATTGGAGGGTGAGGTTGCCACCTCTCAATCACACTGGTCAAAGGAAAAATCCATCAAATGTCTCCGCCCAGCACCACGGAATGTAAACAATAAAGTGAACGTTATCAAAACATGACCATGTTTACAGAAAGAGCATGAGAACTTTGTTACAGAAGTGAAAAACATGGAGCAACTGCAAAAACCAGGGCGACAGGAAAATATTCAAATCTGTAATCCAGTACTAAAGCCTTAATTTTCTTCTATTTTCTGCTTCTCCCTCTTTCTTCTTTTCCTCATGCTTTTTGCAGATATTTCAGTTCAGTCACATAATATTTTCTGCTTAAGGAATTTAAAAAAAAAATTGAGTTTTGGGGATGTTTTATTAGTTAGGAACCATTCTCTTTTTGCCACTCGTCTGTCTTTAGAAGTTGTCAAATATAAGAAAACTTTCACTGCAATGCAAGAGCAAGGCCCTGAAAGATAATTAATTTTGCGTCATTAGTAGCCAAGCAGAAAATCAAGGAGAAAAATTTAATTGCACTCATATATAGTCTTTCATGAAAACTCTGTGTCTAATTACAGTGGGGAACACACAGCAGGAACACTAGAAAGAGGAGACATCTTTAAACCCTTCAACTTTGAAGAGGACTTTTGTGACCAGATATAATTCAAGTTAAGAAAGAAGTCTGCTGGCAAGTTATACTCCATTAAACATGTTGTTGGTGAGTAGGTTGCCTGTGAAGCATTTGTCACAACATGTATATTCTGCCTAATTATTAATAAAAAGTGTATTTTTTCTCAGTTGTTTTTTCTAATTAACAATCTTCTATGTTTTAAGACTGCTTGGCAACTTGAATACTTAGTATAACACAGTGACTTCACGTGTAGTTCTAAGTTGAAGAGTCCAGATGAACCATACGGTTAATGCAAATAATGCTGGACTTCTATATTTTATCCCAATTATTATCTTCCCATTTACACACTTTTCTTGCTGGGAAGCCTGAAATTTTGAACAAAATTATCAGAAAAACTGAAATTACTGATAAAAAATTCTGAGATTCGATTTCATTGAAGTCTCAATCTCAGCAAATGTTTACATGGACTGACCTTTCAGTATTCATAAATAGAAAAGGCATTTGTAGAGCCACTCTTGTACTTCATAAAGAGAAATGCATCAATAACATATCCTAAAATATCCATAACATAGTGTTCCTTTGATAGTTTGGAATGCATTGCATTGGAGAAAAGGGTCTCAACAAATCCTGAGACTGAATCTGTAGTTGTAAATAACTGCAGTATATGTACTGGTTTTGCATGATAAAGAGAAGAGCAACATATGCCATCTTGACAAATTTTGAGCAGAGGTTTTTTTCAATGCCTAATTCCATTTATGGACTTCTCTTTTTCTTCATATGTCCTCATTACATTACTTTGGCATCTGGGCTACCTGCACAGTATTTAGCTTTTTTGAGAATCTCCAATCTTTCTTTTCTTCTAGTGCAGATGTTTCAGCCAAACAAATCTTTGTTCCATAGTGAGCAGACAGAGGTTTTACTCAAAAATGATGCAGCACAAGATTCATGAGTCTTTGCTAATGTTAATATGATTTTGATTGTACTTTTGGTAATGGAGAGACTTGTTTAGTAGTCAGACAGAGGTTAGCTGTTCTTTCAGACACAGATGATCCTTTTAGAACTTTGGAAATGTGCTTGTAATGCTGTTGAGCTATCTGTGTTAATCTTTGGAGTGGAAAAGCTCAGCCTGTAAAGTCACACTTAAAAAAGAAATTTCATTCCAAACCTAAGTTTTGGCTTTGAAGGAGTCACTGGAATGATACTAAGGGAGGCAAGAAGA
Organism: Amblyornis subalaris; assembly: GCA_018881555.1. Lineage (NCBI taxonomy): Eukaryota > Metazoa > Chordata > Aves > Passeriformes > Ptilonorhynchidae > Amblyornis > Amblyornis subalaris. Next base: position 2,305,877 of record JACAXG010000111.1, on the reverse strand, counting down.
AAGACTGCAGACTTAAAGGAATTAAAAGGACTAAGTACAAAGGTTGTCAACAGGGTCAGATTCATGGGAGTCACTATTGTGTGAACTCCTTACAGCTTGGCTGATTTACCCTTTGACCTGAATTCATCTACAGGGATTGAAGGGATAAGGTAGAGAGGCTTGTATGAACTCACAGCTACCATTACTAAAATGATTAGTTTATCTGACTGTAATTAGGCAACCAAATTCTTTACATTTATAAGCTTAACCATCTGCCATTTATGTCTTAACACTTCACCAGTTTTAGAATGGAGAACTTTGTATGTGGAGTTTTACTGCCTTCTCGATAAATGAAGAGGCACATCAATGACAATACCACTGGAAAACCCATTTGAGTGTGCCTAACTTCATTACAATTTGATGTGACATTAGAAGCTATGAATTACTGGAAGAGTATTTGCAAGATGAGGAATCCTGCTGGTCCAGATGGGATGCAGATTAATGGCCAAGTTCACTTCCCAGCTGGGAACTCCAAAGAGGCTCTGAAAGAAAACCACTTACCAATTACACTACTACACTGAAAACATTCAGTTTCTTAGTTAATAAGGACAAAGGGACACATCAAAGCTGCTAAAGGACAGTTATCATGAGGAGACTGGGTGTAGCAGAATGTGTCTCCTCAGATGATGCTTATTTTCCAAGCTGCCATGCTGGAGAGCAGGTGCTACTGCTCACGAAATCTCTACAGTGGAAACACTGGCTCTGGCCTTTGGGACCATCAAATGATTTTGTCATCCTGACATCTGAAACCCCTGAATGCACCCTTTGTCCCATTATATCTTTTTCATAGGGAAGAAAATCAGGTTATGTGTCATGCTTAGAGAACTGGGGGAGGACATGTGCTTAAATGACAACTGTTTTAGTGACTGGATAAAAATGTACACCGTGATTAGCCAATAAGACAGATACTAGGGTATTTGCATCACTGTAATTCATTTGTGCTTTTCCACAAAGCTGAACGGAACCCATCTCTTACATGCAACCTAAACTAATTTTCAGTTAACAAAAATAACTGTGGATAATGTCAGCTTACTAATGGGTCCAAAGATAGAATTTCTTTTGCCTGTTTGACAGACTTGATTCTTCTGCACAAATCCATGTCTTGCCTAGCTATGCCTGGAGGCAGATACACTGCTGTAGGATTCTTCACTTCTGTTGATGGCTGCTGTTCCACCAACACATTAAGCTGTTCCTGTAGATAAATCATGCACAAATAAAAGAGCATATGTAAAATCTTAATCCTGTTTCAGTGTGTATGAACCATTATTGCTAAAATAAGAATCCCTTTGCTCCTACACTGAATCTTTGGATATCATTGGGTCTAAACCAGTCACATATTTCATTTTGATAATTATTCCAAAGGAAGAGCCAGACGCTTCCTCATTTGTTGAAGTTTAATCACTGCAGCAAGCTTTCTTGAAGGGAGACATTGTAACAATCTACCTCTGTCGGTATGCCACAGCGGTTGGTGCTCCCAAGTGAGTTACTTAAAGCCTCCAGGGAGTGCTGAGATGCCCCTCGCATGGCCCCTTGTGGAAACTGCTGCCAGGTCTCTGTCCTTTGCAGGGAATTTGCAGAGGCCTACCAGTTAGCTACCTGAAAAAGCATGATGAAGCAAAAGCCCATCAGCACTTTTGGAGATCCAGCTGGCCCATCTGCTCACCTGCAGAAGAAACTAAAGAATGAAGTAATAGGATAAGCTGCTCCAGTAAAACAAGGTTTATTTAGTAAATTAGTTCTGAGGGGGTTAAGTGGTGTTGGTAGGGATTATACTTCTGTATAAAAGCATAGCAACATGTGCAATTGGCCTGCAACATGGAAGGAGAAAAATTAACTATTTCTCTCCAGTGCTGTTTTCATTAAAATCTGTCTCTCTTGGCTTGAAGAGCTACCCTAGATGCAAGGATAATAAAGCAATAAAGCCCTCCTGACCCTCCCCAGGACACAGATTCTTTGCACAGATATGTGGTCCATGCATTTTTGGCACTTTTTGTTTTCCTGCAGTCTGGAGCATGTGTTAGATCAGAGAGATGCTTGGTTTACAAGCTTTCTTGCTCTGTCGTTTTCTACCCTAATGCAAAGTTTTCATAAAACAGACTAGATGTTAAAAGTGGTAAAATGTGTTGAAAAACATATTTTGCATGAACAAAACTAGTTATAGTGGTCATAGTGTGTGTTCTGTTTATGTTTAATTGACATGCTATAACTGGAATATTTTCATGAGAAGAAATCTTTGTACTGTTAGGCTTTAATGAGCAACTAAACATTCCATGACTCTCTTTAAATGTAATAAAAGCCTGCAACAATATCAGAAGTAAGTCAGAAAAATATATATTCACAGATTTAATTATTAGCAGTTTCTATTACCCTTGTTAGAGATTTTGAATCAAGATAATACTTAAAATTCAGAAACATAGATGTGGAGATGACAATACTTTACAGACCTGATGATATATAACGACATTATGGTCAGAGTACCAAAGATTTTTCTTCAGGTTAAGCTGAAAAGGAATGATTTTATCTTGGTTTTCTTGTATAATATTCATATGTGGAATGTAAATTCATATGCAAAACATCTAATGGAATATTACAGAGTTGGTGTAAGACAATACTGTTAAATCCTTACAGGATATTGTAAATGGGCAAATGTAAAAAAATACAACAACCCAAAATTTATGGAGAGTCATAGGTTCTGTGGGTACTTGATCCAAAGCGTAGTGTTGTTTCTTCACTGCATGCAATAGACTTCAGTATCAGCCTTCACTGAGTACCATATCTGAAATCCTGTGGTGATGTAAATACATTGTTAAAATTCTTTTTCTGTCTCTTGCCTGTTAAAATCTGCACTTGAACTGTATTCTTCTGTTTTCTGGACTGGGAGGATTTTTTTCCTTGTTTTCAAATCAGTTTTTGTATGTCAGGCTATAAAAATTCTAAGAATTTCAGCTTCTGCATGTTTGCAGTAAGTGACCTAGTTCATTGTAGAGAGGTTAAAATTAGCCTTCATAAAATAATCTGTTTTCATCTCATAGAATATCTTTTAGCCCATGTCTTTTCGTATTTCATAAAGTGTCTATCTCTTCATGCTTAAAAAGCTGGTGTTGTTTTGCTTAGCTTTGATCAAGTCACGCTTATTCAGGTCATGACAGCCTTAATTACATCCAGAGATACGGTAACAAGGCAGGATTTTTTCTGCCTGGTATACTTAGTATCTTATAGAATGTCATTGATCCAGATTTTTAAATATTATGTATTCTTTTATTTGTAAAAATGTTCAATTGATATATAATAAAGGTCTCTGGGTTTTTTTTGTTTTCCCTTTTAACAGGTCTGTATATTAGCATTCTGAGATAAGCAGAGCTGTGTGGTATTTTCACACTTTATGCTTAAAAATTACACATGCACTGTAAGAAGTCTCAGCTCACAATTTCTGGCTGCGCCATGTGACTTTTTATGACATGCAACTTCATAACTTTATGCTGATCATATTCTTGGTTAGTTTTACTAACTATATTCCACCATTGTTATGACTAAGGCTTGCTATCTGCCGACTTCAAAGTAACGACACACTGCATTCTTTATTTTTGTTTTTAGGAAAGCTGCAACTGCATGGGGAAATGATTTGTGTGCTTATGCAAACCCATGATTGCCTGAGAAGTTTTTGGACTATGTCAGAAACCATAAATATAATTACTGTTTTTTACTGGATCACATTCCAGCACACGTATAATTCTGTGTATGTGGTCCAGTGACATTCAGGAGATGGAAAATACGATACTACTGCTTAAAGATTTGCTTCTAAAAAACCAGTTGCTTTTGATTGTTCCAATCCAAGTATAAAATGTCCATGGAGAACAGATCATATGATATTTCTGCAGAAGACCTCCCTTCTGAAGAAACACTACTGTTCATTTTTGTTCTCTGTCTTTGAGCAGTGCTTAAGTCTCAGTCCAAGATTAGATCTTGTTTTGCATGGACATGTACATCAGTGATGGCTCACAAGCTGCTTTTTTTCCCCCTTTAAGTAGCTGTCACAATTCACAGAATATGCGTTAGTGGAGGATGTGGGGCTTGACCCCAGTCACCATCTTGCTGTAAGTGAGCAAGAACAGGGCAGAGTCAGTCATAATTCAGCCCACAAACAGTGGAACTGACAGTCAGGGAAACTGGTCTGTGTTTAGCAGTGGTCAGTCTGGATTACTTTCCCATGAAGGAGGCAGAATGCCATCGGGTTTTCTTTGACATAGAAAAACTATATGCAGAGGTTTAACATTTATTTTATGCCCACAAAAATAGTAGAAGAAATGCTGAAAAATCAGCTTGTTTCCCAGTCTTGCTGCTGAGTCACGATTGTTGAGTACTTGCCCACTCACCTCACTCTAAGAGTAACTTCCATACCATCATTATTGTCTCATTTATACCTCAATAAACTCCAGAGGCCTCGGCAAGATTTAGAGTTTATTTTCCTATACATTATACAAATAAGTAAGAAAGAAAAAAGGATCTTGCTAAAAAGAGCACACAGTTTTCATGATCTAAATTTAATTTTCCTCAGCACATTAACAACTGGGATCACAGGTATTATCCATAATGGAAAAAAAGAAAGCTGACAATCCCTTTAGGACTCAGGCAATACCTTTGTGAAAGTATATGGTAAGGAATTTTGAGAATCATATGTCCTCTGTGATTTAATCGGTTGCTTTTTACCGACATAATATAGAGCAAGTGCATTTATGTACACAATGACAATTTTTAGCTTTCTGTCTTCATCCCAATAAGTCAGGAAAACTCACTACATATGCATGAATTTTAGTCCTCTTCAGGTGTCTTGTTTGACCATGTGCTTACTGGAGACAGTAAAAGAACTGGGTTCTTCACTTTATCTGCAGTGTCATCATTCTATGATGGACAAAACATAAGCCAGCTGGTGAAAACCGTTGGTTTTGCAGAGGGTCAGTTGCATTAGCAGCATGCCAGGTAGGAAATATCACTTTATTTTATGCTCGGCATATTTTAAGTTTTGAAGATTTCATTAATTTCAGTGACAACACAGAAACATTCCAGGACATGACCATGCTGCAGCAGTGGTAGGATTTACTGTTAAACATATTTTTACAGAAGAAATTATGACGCACTGTGGAGAAATGTGCTTTCCTGCAGATGTTCCTAAGAGGTTGGATTTGGAGCTTGGCTTAAGTTTAGGAAAACAAACGAGTTTCTTAACCACCTTTTTAGTTGTTAGGCAAGCTTTTACATGACCAGGTTGTTTTGTTGTTTTTTTTTTTCTTTTAATTTGAGGTAGAGTTGCAGAGGTTGAGATATTTTATATTATGTGAAGTGCTTCTGGCATTAAGCTATTAGGGAGACCAAGATTGGTTTACCCACTAGGTCATGGTAAGTTAATGCAGATGCAAAGACTGCGTCAATTGTGTCAGTGGTGAAGGCTTTACCACACAGATTGTGAAAAATTTGAGAAGGGCAGGAAATAATTTATTTTCTAACAACTTATTCTGCATTTACAACTTGTACCTGTTGAAGCTGAAAATGCTCCTCTTGTTTTGTCCTTTCCCTTCTGGCTCTTTCTCTTCTTTATTTGACAGATATTCAACACTTAAGGCCTTAAGTTCAGATGAGTATTATTAACAGGAACAATTACGATCCCCTCTGGATTAATTTTACATAGTGTGTCTGTGTTTTCACAATAGTTTCAAGATGCTGGAATGCAGATATATTTCTAGTAAAAAAATAGTTTAGACAGGTTGATTCATTTAGCTACCCAGCAGGGTCTGATTGCTTTTCTAAAGTTAATTCCCAGTGAGGATTTTCCCAACAGAAAAATACTACTGTAGCTATTGCTATGAATGAAAGTAGTTGTTCTCTTAAAAATAAATGAGTGAAAATTGAACTTTTTCCAAATTCTTGATTTAATTGCATTTTTTCAAGTCACTCAAAGTGACATACATTAATCAAATAGACACTTCCAAGATACTATTCTTGCCATGTCCTATGTTTCAAGAACTAAAGTCCCTGAATTTTCTGAGGAAATTAAAAGACTTTTTGCCCTGTTCAGAATCAGGGTGTTTTTTTGATTCATATTTGTTAGGTTTGTGGAGTGTTGGGTTTCCTTGCTTGGCTGCAGCTCAAAAAGCAAAAAGACCTCTTTGTCCCTCTGTTCAAGCTGTGTGTGAACTCTGGTGGAATTCTGAACAGGTAAAACAACACATAGCATATCCTACAGATGTGCTAATAAGAGATTTCTCTGTTGTATACTTTCCAAGCAGCAACTATGAAAGAGATGAGACGTAAATGCTTTTACTGGTGGTGGCACGTAAATGGGGTTTGATGGTCTCAAAATAAAAAATAAATGTTACATTTTTGTACTCTCACTGGGGACTGAAATGCAGATTAAAGTTTATGATGTATTTATGGTTTGCACTTAGGCAAAATCTAAAATAAATCAGATTGCAATGGTGACTTTGATGAGAGAACTGCAGAAAATTTAATAATTTGTCATATATTTGTTGAGAAGTAGTTGAGAGGTTTAAAGTAAAGGGCCAAAAGTAGCTCAAGAAAAATATTTCACGTAGTTTAGACCAACCTTGGTTGCAATGGAAGCGTAGGAGCTCAGAGGAGGATGGAAAAGCCTGCAGGGAGGTACGAGGTATGAATTTGCTTGCACATGTTTCTTAGTGCTTCAGTCCATATGATGTCACTAAGACTCACCAGGCTGTCCCTGGGTTGCAAGAGGCTCAGGTGGGGTATGTAGGATTCTCCTTTCACTTTCTGTCCCAACATGGGTGGGGGCAGGATCTTCAGTGACTAAATACAGTCCAGTGCCAGACGAAGCAATCTTTAGGGTGGCAGTTGCAGGAAAAGCCACTGTAGGCAATTACAAAGACAGTTTTGAGCCACTTTTTCAATTCAATGTCTTTGCTGATGTGTAACCTGTCTGGACAGAGTAAATGGTTTGCAACTGTTCTGGAGCAATTGGTCTGACAGCTGATGGTAACAGTCTAAAAGACTCTGCAGTCCTTTTCTGCCCTCCCCAATTCCTCCCTTGCCTAAGTATTAGTCTAACACTTCTGTATAATAAAGACTCATGTAGTTTTAAATGACATAACCAGAATTGTCTTTAAATAACCATCTTTAAACAACATCCCCCATATTACAGCTTTTACTGAGAAACCTACTCCATTTTGAAATTAAATATTGATTACAGTTTAATTGATTTAAAATTTTGTAATTAACGTGTTCTAACTGAAAGTCAAAAAGTGGCTCAAGGAGCAGCCTGAATGGCATTGACTTGCAATAGGACAGGCAGAGGTGGCAATAGGGTGGCAAGCCCATGAGTAAAATATGTTTTTTAAAGGCAGTATAAAACTTCTCTCCTTGAAAATACTTTTCAGTACTTGCTAGCTAGCATGAACTACAACAACTGATATAGCATGGCACAATTAAACCTTTTTGACAGTTAGCTAGTGTACAGTGTGTTCCCTGTAATTTATTCTGACCAGTTGGATTAAAGAGGTCATTCTCAAGTAGATGTTCCTTGCAATAGCGCCTTGACAGCCATTTTGATAGTGTTCTGCCTACAGTGATGCCTGTTTTGAGTTTTATTCAAGAAATCCAAAATAAACGTCCTGAGGAAAAAATTATATCTTATTTTCAGGCTAATTTAAAATTTTGATCACTAGGGAATCTCTATCATGTTTCTAAATAGCAAACAAATATTAAGGATTGGGATTTTGTTTTTTTTTAATTGCAAGGTCATTTAGTTGTAGAAGTATAAACAATTATAAAAATAAATATTATTTCAATTTTTTAAACGTTTCAAGTGTGTAGAAACATCTGACTTGGCTCTTTATAGTTATGTAGCAGGCATCAGGTTGATTTTTACCTCTCAAATCCTCAACAGATTCCATGTGGAATTCTACTAAGAAGGGAAATGTATATATTTTAATAGTTATATCCCTTTAAATCTGAGAAAAGTAGACGTAGCCTTGACATAAATATTAATGTAACACCTTAATGAAAAAACAGTGCATTTTAGCAACCTTAATGAGCATCTCATAGGGATTGCTTTCAATAAATTGTCTGGTTCTGTTGAGTGAATAGCTTCAGATAATGAATTTGCTCTAAGTTTCATGGGAGATAAAGTAGTTGAGCAGAAAAACAGAAGCTAGACCTCATGGTGGGTTTAGAAGCAAGTCTCATTTTGAGGCTGGTGTAGGAATAGTCTGGTATAATAACATGGGAGTGTATTAACCACCAAAAAACCTGAAATTGTCTTGTGTGTGCAGGAATGAACTGAAATTTTGAACTGTGATAGTTTGTCCACAGAAGAAGAAGAAAAGCTTATTTTATTTTTTTCCCCTAAATTTTAACTAAAAATGTTCAGTCTATGAAACTAAGCCATAATCTGATTTTTACAAAATCTCAGACTAACTGCTGTATTTTGTTTAAAACTGTTGCCCCTTGACCTGTCACTATAGGCTCTGGTAAAAAGTCTCTCTTCCTCTTTTCATAAGCTCCCTTTAAGTACTGGAAGGTGCTTTAAGGTCTCCCTGGAGGCTTTTCTTTTCCAGACCAAACAACCCCAATTCTCTCAACCTGTGTTCATAGCAGACGTGTTCCTACACTAGGACTATTTTTGTAGTCCTCCTCTGGACCCATTCCAACAGGTCCATGTCTTCCTTGTGCTGGAGATCCAGACCTGGATGCAGCTCTCCAGGTGGGTTCTCACAAAAGTGGAATCGAGGGGGAGAATAACCTTCCTTGGTCTGCTGGCCACATTTCTTTTTGTGCAGCCTAGGATGTGATTGAATTTCTGAACTGCAAGCACATGCTGCTGCCTCATGTGCAATTCTTTATCCTTGTGTATTCTCAAGTTCTATTCCATGTGATTGCTGTCAATTCATTCCTTGCCACAGTCTCTCTTGATAGTGGTAATTCTCCTGACCCAGGAGCAGGAACTTTCTGTTGGCCTTGTGGAACTTCATGAAGTTCACATGATTCCACTCCTAAAGTCTGTCAAAGACTCTCTGGTTGGCATCCCTTCCCTTCAGCAAATCAACTGCACCATTCAGCTCGGTGTCAACTTCAAAATTCTGAGGGTGCACTGATCCCTCAGTTCAGTGTTGCTCAGTTGTTGCCCTTAATCAACACTATGTTGTTGATTAAGGTATTAAATAGTATTAGTCTGAGTACAGAACCTCGAGGGACACCACCTGTTACCAGTTTCCCTTTCGACATTGAGCTATTAACTGCAACTCTTCAGACGTGGCCCTTCAGCCGATTCATTATCCAACTGTTCATCCATAATTTCACCGATTTGTTGGCAAAAATGGTGTAGGGCACTGTATCAAAGGCCTTACATAAATCCAGACTGATAACATCCACGGCTCATCCCTTGCCCACTGATGCAGTTACCATAATCCTAAATGATAAACATTTCAAATCATACATCTAGATATAAAAGTCTATTAAAACTCATGGAAAGCCTTTATTTTGTAAAGAATTAAAAAATGTAACAAAGAAATAACAGAATATGAATGCAGTAATTTCCTTGACCAGTAACTATGACTTGTTAGGATTTTTTGAAATGTTTATGTTTTTCCTTCTTGAAAAAGAAAGGAATGGAAATGAAGCTTTCATGGAGACAGGAAGTTAGTCATAACTTTCACAGTGCCTGATGTTTTTTAGAAGAGTGTTCACTTTTTCTCCTCTCCTCTCCTCTCCTCTCCTCTCCTCTCCTCTCCTCTCCTCTCCTCTCC
>JACAXG010000111.1:2223051-2295795 GCA_018881555.1 Amblyornis subalaris | reverse complement strand
TCCCAGCTGTGGTGTGAAAATCCTATAGGCATATAACTTTTAAACAGATCGCTGAATACTCCCTGCTCACTCTTACCAGGTCCTCATAGAGGAGCAGAGTGCAGTCAGTACATGGAGAAGGGTTTGCTGTAAGTCCGAGGTTCTCTTGCAGGCAACCCATTTTATTTTTTTTTTGGTGCTGGTTGTTTCCCTCTGCAGTTTCAACAAAAGGATGTAAAAGCTGTATATGCTGTACTTTGCCACTAAGACGCTATTTATGCAACCTTGCTTCTGGATCATGTCACCACAAAGTCATCATTGTGCCACAGCCCTATCAAGGAGAAATTACCATGCAGCAAGCAGCTTCCAGTTCTCATGGGGCCACACAGTGCCCTGACAACATCCCCATCTCATGTTCTATATATTGTCAGACAAAGAATTTCTAGTGAGAAGGCTACTAAACACATTTTCCAGCCAGCTGATACTCTGCTTGAGAAGGCGATTTCAAAGGGTTCTCCTTCTGACTGCACTTTCTGCCACTACCCAGACAGGGTTAGTAGCAAGTTGTCTTCAGTTTTTGGTTTTTAAACACTGGTGCTTTCTATTTCCTAATGGAGAAATGCCAAACTCCATTTCTCAGTCTGTGTGTGGTTGGTTGTGTGCATGTGTGAATGAGCACCTGACTTTTGCACAGCTTCATGGAATACAGAAAATGGCCACTGTCAGTCTGTCAGGCCTTGTGCACACACTGCTAGATGTTCCTTTCTTTAGCTGGGTTGACGAAGTTTAAACACATTGGACGTTTTCCAGTGATCTGAATGAAGTTGACCTGCTCTGATGCTGATTTGGAACTGATTTCTGGGTTAAAAACTAAGAATAAGAGAACATTGTACAGGTTATTCTACATCTGTTAGTTTTTATGTCTAGAAAAGGCTACTGATTTTAATGTGTAGCTTTTTGATTGCCTTATTTATGATATTTAAAATACTTGAAAGAATTCTAAAAACATAGTTAAATGCAAAATTATGTAAATTACTGTCCTTCCAAAAAATTTTGTATCTATTGAGTATGCTAAAGTCAAAAAATGGTGTTTATTGCGTCAGCTAAATTCTAAAAGCTTCCAACGAAATTTCATATTTGCGTAGTTAGTCTTGTGGTTGATGCATCTCTCCTATAAATGGTCCTAGAATAGTTTGTCTTCTATGTGGAATGAGTGAAATACAATTATACAAAAGTACTTAAAATAAAATAAATATTATAGTCTTTACCAGATGCCTCATGGTAAAACAATTTAATAATTTGAAAATAATATAAGACAAAAGGCCCATTGCTACTCTCTAATTTCCTAAGGTGGGAATAAATAAACTAAGAATTACCATAGCCTCTTTAAGCATTTTGAGTGTCACTGCATTTTAGAGTTGTAGAACTGCAACCTTTATTTATATGACTGATGTTAGACTGCAGACACACAGTCCAGGGATTCTGCTTAATTTATATACTTTACTTTTAGAAGGACTACCTAAAAATATATTGAATTTAATCTTTAAATATCAGACTTTTTCTATTCAAGGTTATAACTTACATTGACTTTAAATAAAAAATTAAGAAAAATGAACATACTAGGTGAATATATACAATAAAATTGTTGACCATTCTGATGATTTTATATATTAAGCTTACACAAACTGTTCATAATTAATTTTTTGTTAAGTTGTATACACCTTGTTTTTCACTATAGAAAATTGATATATTTTGGTTATGTGTTGTGCCATTTTCCTCTGATGATTGTTTTTTTATCAAAGTAGTGCCATTAAGAGAAAGAGACGAAAAAATGGAAGAGAAAGTTCCTTTTTCTAATTGCGATTCCTTCTAAAATAATGTTGTCCACAAAAATCAGATTCGTTACCTGGTATGCAACAAGCCAATATCTCAAGGGAGATATTGGTTATTTATTTCAAAGTTTCAGAAGCCTGGGTGCTCAGTGGTATTTTACAAATCAAGCTCATGAACTATCGAAACTTTTTTACCTTTATACATTTTAGCAAACAAAGAAATTAGTATTCATTGGCAACAAGTAACATAGTTCTTATTAATTAGTATTCTATCTTCTATTGGTTAATCATTCTCTCACTTCCCATGTTAATTAGTCTGTATGCTCAGTCTTTCTCTTGTTTTGAGTCAATGGGTTTCTTGGATTGGTGGTTTGTGAGTCGGTGGTTGTGGGTTCTCCTGCCAGAATTACCTTTTACCCAGTCAGAGCTGATTGTAACACAGTTGCTGAACTGGCTTCCTTATCTTGGGAATTCTGCCTAATGTCCTTGAGGTCCGTAAATTCTGCATTCCTTGTGTCCACTGTCAGTGGTACATCCTTGTCCCAGGTTTTGTTAATCTCCTTCTAGGTCTGAGGTCACTGATGCATGTCAAGCCCTAAACCTTAACAAAGCAATTCTTTCAACAAGTAATTTGTTGTTCTAAAACCTGCACATCACTTAGACCTTGTTGGCCGCTGTCTGTTTCCTGGATTAAATCTCCTTTCTTGTTGTTTAGGCCCGAAAGTATACAAAGATCAAATATCAAAGAACATCCTTTCTCAAGAAAATTTTAAATATTCCACATTTTTCAACAGTAATTAAGAAATGACACCTGTAATGCATAGGAAATAGTACTATCTGGTTTGTTTGCATCTACTGAATTGAATGCAACACACTTTCTTTTGCTGTTGTCATGGAATCTATAAATATTGGCTGACCTACCCTGGTTTTTGGCACAAGTTTTTACAGATTTCCAAAAGCTGCCTTCCAAACCTTGATTTATGCATAAATAAGAGCTAATAATTCATGGGCACATTGAAAATCAGCACATTACATTGACAGTTAAACAGTGACAATTTTTATATCTGCTTAACAAGGCATACTTACCACATTTTTTCTAATTTTTCCTTCTTTCAATAAAGTTTATTGTTGGATAGCTTTATATTGCTTAAAAGAAAATTTCCGAGCACAAAGATTGGTAAAAGGCATCTCTATAAGCATTGTTTTGTCTTTATTGTGACTCTTTGCATTCAATAACCTATTCTGATATGATATCCAGGTTGAAAAGAAAGCATGTGTTATTGGGAGTGACCCTGGCAAAGTGAAGTTATATTACTTTTGTTTTGTTTTTCTGTTAAACTCTTGTGTTATTGGTAACTTTTTTCTATTGGAACTGGATGAAGGATTACTATGGAGAGGTGTTTATAAATGAAGCAAAATTATGACTTTACCACTATTCTACATTGGCATCTAACTGAGTTTATAAGGCATATATAAGAAAGGGTTGATTAGGTTATGCACAATCAGTTGGAAGAATCTTTACTCATGGTGTGATGCAGAATGAAGTTCATTGTGAATTCCCAAAATCATAGAGACAGTAAGTCTATGGATCTATATGTCTATATGTCTATGGATATATAGATGCATAAATATTCTTGGGCAATAATAAGTTTACTGGCCTGCTGTGGGCTACATGGATATATGATTTAATCCCAGCCCTTTGAATTCAAATGTGTTTGCTTGAACATTCTAGTACTTCGGAGTTGAATCACTCTTCTAATTTCATGACATATCCTTTGAAAACCTGATGCAACTGTTATGTTTCTCTGAAAATTGTTGACTGAGCAAACATAGGCAAACCCTGAAAATTGTATTCATAGGAGTCCCTACCATCTTTTGCATACAAATAGAGGTGTTTTGTTCCTTCCAAGTCCCTAAAAACTTACACAAAACAGCATGATGACTACAGTCTACAAGACAGGTTTTGAAAATAATATAGTACCCTAGGTGGTCAAGAAATTAAAGACCTTACCTTTGCTTTTACAATCATAGAATTGTTTGGATTGGAAGAAAACTTATTAAAGATCATCTAGTCCAAGCCCCCTGCAATGAGCAGGGATGCCTTGACCAGGTCGCTCAGAGCCCTGTTCAACCTGACCTTGCAAGTTTCCAGAGATGGGGCATCTACCACCTCTCTGGAAAACCCATTCCAGTGTTTCACCACCTTCAATGTAAAGAAATATCTCTCTTATATCTAGTCTAAATCGACTTGCTTTTAGTTTAAAGCCATTATTCTTGTCCTATTGCTACAGACCCTACTAAAAAGCCTGTCCCTGTCTTTCATACAAGTCCCCTTTAAGTATTGAAAGATTATAATAAGGTCTTCCCATAGCCTTCTCTTCTCAAGACTGAACAACCCCATCCCTCAGCCTTTCCTTATAGGAGAGGTGTTCCATCCCTCTGATCACTCTTTGGCTCTCCTCTGAACCCACTCCAACAGATCCACGTCTTTCTTGTGCTAAGGACCCCAGAGCTGAATGCAGCACTCCAGATGGAGTCTCAAGAGAATGGAGAAGAGGCACAATCGCTTTCCTTGAACTGCTGGTCCCCCTCCTTTTGATGCAGCCCTTGATGCAGTTGGCCTTCTGTGCTGTGTTAATACATTATTGGCTCATGTCCAGTGTTTCAGTGACCAGTAGTCCCAAGTCCTTCTTGGCAGGGCTGCTCTTGATGTCTTCCTCCACCAGCCTGTATTGCTACCAGGCTGTCCCAATTCAGGTGCAAGAGCTTACTGAACCTCATGAGGTTCACCTGGGACCACTTCTTGAGCTTCTCTATGATACCAGAGAGATTTTTTGCTTTTATGCTTTTTAGATTAGTAGCATTTTAGTTTTATACTTTTATATATTAGTAACCCTATAATCCTATAACCTCTACTCTGCAACCTTGTATTCCTTTCCTATAGACAAAATAGAACCAAGTTATCAGCCTTTAAGCATTCCAGAGTTGGACTTGATATCTGACAAATGAAGCTATTGAAGTAAGCACAGAACTTCCAATAGAAACTTGCCACAAGGAATAGTGTGACGAAATTCTGCCTTTCATTGGAGACTATTTCAAAACTATGTTACCCTATAATAATAGAAGCCTAAATGAGCACGGAACCTTTTTACTCTTTTGCACTTTTTGTACCCTTTTTACCTTTGTAAAACTTACACTTGCTGGACCCCACTCGGCAGGATTGGGCCCAAACCTTGCGCAGCGGGGGGTCCCGGGGCTATCCCTGGGAAAGCTTTGCTTTCTCCGAATCCTTTAATAAATTTTTACTTTTTACCCTCTTATTCGGCCTCAGCCTTTATTTTCCAAACATATAAGGCATCATCTAGGCATCCCTGGATGTCATCTTTGAATGGTGACCACCCAAGCAATTCCTTATCCACCGAAGAGCCACCCATCAAATCCACTGCTCTCCAGTTTAGAGAGAAGGATATTATGGGGGTGGCTGTCAAAGGCCTTACAGAAGTCCAGATAAATGACATCTGTAACCCTCCCATTACCCACTGATGTAGTCACCCCATCACAGAAGGCCACTAGGCTGGTCAGGCAGGACCTGCCCTTGGTGAAGCCATGCTTGCTGTCTTGAATCACCTCCCTGTCCTCCATGTGCCTTAGCACAGCTAAGGATCTGTTACATGATCTTCCCAGGCATGGAGGGAGGTGAGGCTGGTACTTCCTGGGTACTTCCCTTTCTATCCTTTTTTAAGATGGGTAAAATATTTCCCTTTTTCCTGTCATCTGGCACTTCAGGTGACTGCCACGACTTCTTAAAAATGCAGAGGGTGACTTGGCAACTCTATCAGCCAGTTCCTTCAGGACTGTGGGACACATCTCATTCAGGTGTCATTCACTAATGTACGTTCAGGTTCCTCAGGACGTCTAAAATCTGATCTTCTCCTGGAGTGAGAGGGACTTTGCTTCCCCAGTTCCTGCCTTTCAATCCATCCCCTTGAGAGGTGGGGGAAGAGAGATTGCCATTGAAGACTGAGGCATAAAAAGTTGTTGAGTACCTCAGTCTTCTCCTCATCCATTGTTACCAGTTTGCCAGTCATGTTCATCGGGGGCTGTGCAACTTTTTGATCTCCTTTTCTGGCTGACGTACCTGTAGAAGTTCTTTGTGTTAGTATTTACATCCCCTGTCATTTTCAGCTCCAGCTTCACCTCGGTCTTCCTCATCCTATCCCTACACAACTGGACTGCGTCCTTCTACTCTTCCCAGAATACCTTTCCCCTGTCTGTACATTTTCTTCTTGCCCTTTTATTTGTCCATCAGGTCTTGGCTCAGCCATGCAGGTCTCTTGCCTTATAGTCCTGATTTCTTACACCTGGGAACCAAGATCTTTTGACCTCTATGAAAGGTGTCCTTAGAGGTCTGCCAGCTCTGTCCAGCTCCTATGTTTCTGAGGGCAGTTTTCCAGGGGGTCCTATTGACCAACTCCTTCAACACCTGAAAGTTTTCTTTCCTAAAATTTAGGGTCCTGAAATTGCTCTTTGCCTGACCCATACGCTTGAGGACTGTGAATTCTACCAGTGCATTATGACTGCAGCCCAGGCTGTCTCCAATCATGCACCTCTGACCAGCTTACTCATGCTGGTCACCATCAGATCCAGCATCATATCCCCTCTGCTTGGGCTGTCTCTTACTTGGCTTAGGAAGTTATCCTCAATGAACTTCAGGAGTCTCCTGGATTACCTATAGCTTGCTGTGCTACTTTCCTGGCAGGTGGTGGTTGGCAAAGCAAGCTCTTTAACTCATAATTTTGGCAGATCCATTTATTTATTCCTGGAATTTACAGGATGAAGCAATTCCAAAATGGAGTTTGTGGTGTTTATGCAGTGACATTGAAATTTTCAAATCGGTGCACTTATGAAAGACAATAGACGAAGTAGCTATCTGGGATGACAGGGAACAGGATGCAAGAAAGAGATATTTTCAAGTCTGTAAGTCCTATAAAAAAGGTCCCAGAGTTAAAAAAAATTAATCTCTTTTAATAGGTTTTGTATTTAGGGATGTTTGAGATTTTCATTTTCCCTCATTCTTTAATTAGGGAAGACTGAAAAGTTTTTATTATTGCAGCTATTTTGGTCTGCGCATTTTAATCTCATCGATTAATGTCTGGCTTTTTAGAACCTTTTGATATGTTTGAGGTACATTTTAATGTATCAAAATTACAGACAAGCTTTTGTCATCAATACATTTTTGTAAGAACTTAGTCTGAAAAATTTAGTATACAGTTAGTATATATTTGAAGAAACCATGAAAAGTTTATATACTTAAAATGATCTAAAATGACTTCTTTAAAAAAAACCATGAAGAAATGAGTTACTTTGTTCAACTGCAGCCTGGTAATGATGTTTGCAAAATGCATATTTTGATGTTAGATACTGCTGTTAGCAGGGAAAGTAATGGGTTTATTTGACTGTTGAGGTGGTGCAGTTATTTCTTACACTAAACGAAAAAATTTCCTTGATATTCTAAAACGAATATCAAGGATAAGAAGGTCACAGTAACCCTGCAGAGACTGAATCATTAAAGACCGTTGCCAAAGTGAAATATGATATAGAAATGCCACGATAACCTGATTTTTGCAAGGCTCTTCCCTTTTATGTATCATGTCATGGTCCCTGTTAAAGTCAAACTGCAGTAGTTTCCTTTTAACAACTCTCACAATGACATGAAGGTAAATCATACATACTATATGTAAAATTATATATTGTGCATATGAATAAAGTTGTATGCTATATCTAGTACTATATATTATGTATCTGTCTGTGTATACAGAGTCATACACTCTCACACACATATATAAACAAACACAGCTAAATTCAAAAGCCACATATGTGAGCTCTTTACCCTGTTTTATTCTGTTTAGGTTTTCGTTCCCTCTTCAAAACAATTTCTAGGAAACATGAAAGGGATCCAGGTACTGAAGTGTCCCAACTACTCCAGAGGGGTTGTGGAATCTATTTTCCATCAGAGATTGGAGGGATACAGCTTATCTCTAATTGCTGGTGTACAATGGAGTATAGACACTTTAAAAAGGTTAAAGAAATGTGTTAAAAAGGTTAAAGAAATGTGTGTCAAAATTGCAATAGAGCAATTGTTACACCTTTTTAATTCTTGGACACTTTATTATTCAGCTTCCTTTTGTCAAACTTTCCTTCTTGCTTTATTGTAAGAAAAAGATATAATTGACCTGCAAAGAGTACCTACAGCTTGTCAGGGGCAAGTCAGAAGATTTTATATAGTCTTGTATGTAGCTGAAAAAACATAATCAGAAAAATGTATTTGTAGTTGTTGATAGCTGGACTTACAAATGTTACTATAACAGCTTCAGTGCTTTTGCTCTGCTAAGCTTGGATTTTTTGCATATGTGAAGAAGTTTTTTTTGCATGGTCATCATATGAAAGCTTTTATTGCAACACAGTTGAGCAAATGAAAAAGAGCCTGAACAAAGCAGATTTACAGGAACTAGTGCAATGCAAGAGAGATTTTTTTTGCTTTTGGAACTATCCCATATAAGGTTTACTTATGCACTTCTGTGTGTTTATTTTTTTTTCTCCCTTTCATGTTGTGTAGTGTGCTCACATATAGTTTTAAAGTCTTAAGGTAGAGTCCAAAGTTACTTTTGAATTTGTTTGACTTACATGATGTTTGTGGTGCTGTGTTTTTTTAAAATCTTGCATCAACTACCATTTCTAAAGTAGAATTGGTGATTGGAAATGGAAATTAATAGAAACAGTGAATATATTTATAGGTAATACCAAACATGACTAGGAGGAAGACAGTGTTTAATCTAAAAATAGAATCTTGTATGCAGTTGTAAAAATATCTTAAGGTATAGTCTTCAAAGAAGAAATAGTATGTCCTTCCTAGTTTGCAAAATCCCTTAAGTTAGTTAATTTTAAAATTTCCTGTTGCACATATTTTCAATAAAACTGAAGAAAATGTCAGTCTGGAAATTCTATCTTACTTGCAGATGTTATCTGGATAATTTTGGATTGTAAAATGCGCAACAGGTTTCTCTAGATCTTGGCCATGTCACACTTGTTCAACAATTTATTGTGCAAAAAAAAGGTTCTGCATACGGGAAAAGAAAAATATACATTATGTTGGTTAAAGGAGAGAAAAGTCTCTGAGGAACCCAGAAAACCAAAGGAAAAGACCACAAAAGATGCTAAACTGAAGTAGAGGTATCATGGTACTTTTCATGAGACTTCAGCAGAGGATTCACTCTTCTACAAAAGCCCTTGGAACATATGGAAAAAACCTATTAACTTCTTTCAGACTTTGCAGAGATAGGAGAGTTAAGAGAGTGGTGAGTAGTGAGAGAGTGGAGAGTAAGAGAACTATTTTACATTAGTTACATTAGTTACAGCATGCAGGCACTCTTTAGGACTTGTCAGAGCTGAAGTAACAATTGTATTTTTGCATTGAAATTAAGGGTGCCTGGAGCCTTAGAGATGAGCTGATGCAGCTTTGGGTATGCAAACAGTAAGATATTTTTAGCATTTATTTGGTTTCTCACAGAATTCTTTAAAGAAAAAGGTTATTTTTTCATTGACTTAGATTAAAGCATAGGGTTCATTTGCAGAACAAGTTTGCATGGGAATAAAGTGCTTTCTTCATGATCAGGAGCCATGTAGCAAAGAACAAGTTTACTTTTTTCTGTGTCAGGATGGGTGAACTGAGAATACGTAATTTATTGCTCTACATTTAAACTTGTAGGGTTTGATCCTTTTTGTGCTCTTATACACAAAACCGACACACTGCTGCCTCCAGGCCAGGCCTTAGTTAAAGGTGCTTCCAGATAATCTGTAAGTAGTGTTTGGAATGGGTGATTACAATGTATTCAGGGAAGATTGTCGTAGCAGGTCAGAGCTGTGCTGCCCCTGTTGCAACTCTGTTCCAGATGTATGCAAGGAAAGTGTGGAGTAGGTCTTGACTGCAGCACAGATCCACTTGTAACTTACTTATAACTTATCAGTACAGGATTTCTATGCTGTGTATTTGTACTTTCATTTGTTGATGATCTTCTGCTCCCAATGCTGTCTGCCCAAAGTGTGCAGTGAGCCTTTGTTGTATTGGCTTTGGTCAGCATAAACCTTTGGGCATGCAAGATGCATCCTGTGTTCTCAGATTCAACACTATGAGGAAAGATTCTTTCTTTTCTTTGCTGTATGGTGACTCTGACCACCTGATATTTATTATGTCTACGTTATCTTATATTCCTCATTATGAGATGGAAAGAATTATTTGAAGCTTATCTATAAAGGTAAGAAGAAATATTTCAATAATAATTTTATCTTCAAGCTGCTGATTTGGAAGCAAATGTTGATGATGGGACATATATGAAACATCCTGAATATGCAATAAATAAAAAGAATAGTCCTACTTTAAGTGACATGATTGGTAGTGGCTTTCTGGCGCATGAGTAACTGAGCTGAAATTTCAGGCCTAAATTTACAGGCACAAGGTGAGATGGGCAAAGGATGTTGCTTCTGCACACACCAACAGTAAAGACAGAAAGTGTTTCAAGAGGTGAAAGATTTTTTGAATGGGACTTTTGAAGACCAACCAAGATAACAGGATGCGTTTAATGATAGTGACAGATGATTATGCGTGCTTCCTCTGCTGGAAAAGGATTTAAATAAACTAAATTTAATCTCACTGACCTTGTATTCAACTCCAGCACTTCTGGAGGTTTCTACCATGCTGTATATTGAAAACAGTATCTAGAACATATTTTCTCCTTTGCTATATTTTTTAACGCTTGTGTTTTCCTTTTGTTTAAGCCGTTCCTATAAAAGCGTAAAAAAAGGTGAAAAATACACAATATGTTCTGGAAAAACAACCTTTCTATTTCCCTTCCAGAAAAAAATTTGGTAGAGGAGTAATGTAATCCCACCTGAATAATATCCAAATTTATACCATATACAATGACAAAAAGGCAAAACGCTACAAATGCCATCATTTGTCTTGTTGCCTTGAAAAATTTTAAAATGGCTGATGGAGATAGTTTTGTGATTCCTGACCAGCGAATCTAACATGTGGGAAGGACTGCTGACTCTAAATTGCAGATTTTGGCTCATACAGACCTGGAAGATATAAAACCTGAAAATGAAAGAAGGCAAATTTTCTAGTTTTTACTTTTCTTTAAAAAAGAATCAAGCAAATACTTCTGGACTTTCCTCCTATGCTTCTGGACTGTTCACCTACTTCTCCTACTGTCTGACCTCATTCTGTTGTGGTCATTGAAAACATTTATAGTAGTGCAATGAAAGACCAGTATATGCAAATATTTGGCCAAATTAATTTATTTATTAAAATTATCTCATTATAGCTCAGAGTTTTCTCAATACTGTCAAATGTTATTTCACCCACTGAAAACACAGCAAGAAAATTTTATCACCAGTTACTGTTCTGGATCTTCATGCTGTTTGAGATTCTGAGGTTGCTAAACAATAATAATTTGGAAAAAAGCGAGTAGAGATAATAGGAAAAAAGTAGAAATAATGATTTTTCACAGCAGTACAGTACTCTTTTGAAGCACTGCCAAGTCCTTACATCACCCGTGCTTTGCTTCAGGTCTCTACTCTCAGAAAGAAAACACATGCATGGGACATGTTAAAGGGCCAGACAGTTTGACTTCACTATAAAAACAAACAAACATGAATGACAGCTTTGCTTGTTCATTAGAACAAGAAAAAAAGCTATTCCTATGTACACCCTTCAGGCCCCTTCCATTATACAATGTCTGACAGGGAAAAGAACAAAAAATGTTTTATTTCTTTATTTTTTTATTTTTACTATTGCAATCAACAGTTTCTCAGCTTTCAGAAAGAAACTCCATCTTTTCTTTCATTAGGACTTTATATTTTCTGAATATCTGCTTACCAGAAAAATTACCTGCTTTCTAGCTGGTGCTTGCCATTTGGATCAGCTCTTACTTTAAATAGGAACCAAACCCCAACATTTTGGAAGTTTTTTAATAGTGTTTCTATTCTAGTGGCTGATAGGTAATGTTTTGAAATGTACAGATTAAAATGCTTTGTATCAAGTTGATTCTTATACAGATATACTTCATTAAACCCGCAGGACTTTCCTTCTTACCCCATTAGATTCCACTATCAAAATTGTCAATATGTGGCTCAAAGTCTTAAAGTTATACTGCTAATAATTGAGCAGTTTCTTTCAATACCAAGTACCATTTAAGATGTAACATAGCTATTTTCTCTGCCAGCAGCTGTAAATCTTGCATTTGGAAATGGTCCCAAAACGGCAAAATTTCTGTCTATCTAACAAGCATTGAGTATCACACTGTGATCCATCTAAGAAATAAAAAAAACCAAAATACAAGTAGCAAAGTTTCAAGAAGGATGCTATTTGGGTGATTAAACACAGACAAGTAAATCAGTTAATTCTAGTCATATGAGTAAATAACAGCTGTATCTTGAACTTACTTAGGCTTTCAATCAGACAAACATATAGTTGCAATTCTGTCTACATCAGGTTTTACCTTCACTGACAAGTATGAAGTGAAAGAACAAAGACAACCTGTCTGAGATTTAAACACCCATACTCTCATGTACTAATTTTGGTTCCCAAGTTATTAACAGGCTTATATCTTTTTCCCCATTGAGAAAACGGATTAGTTTCTTTTTCTAACCCTCAAATTGGGCTTGCATTTCGACAAGAAAATAGTCCATATGGTATTTCAAAATGGATTTTAAAATTTGTGTGAGCTGACTTATCTGAGTGGATAGTAACCATCTGGATGTCTCAATAAATCAATATGCATCAAGCAAAGAAAACAGAATTCTAAAGTCAAAAGGAGGTGTTTTGAGTCATTAAGCTTCTTAGCCACCTTTTAGTCGAAAGGCATTAATTTGGAATAACGTACTCTATATTTGCAATAAGCCTGGCACTTAAATATACACTATTTGTTCCAGTTTTGGTAGAGCCATGAAAGCGCCTACCACTGACACAGATTGTCCATCACAGTCAGAACATATCTCTTGGTATTGTGAATGATCTGGCTGTGTTATTGCCTTTATTGATTCTTATACTGAAGGAAGATGGTTTTTCTTGAGTAATATAGCATTACCTACATGTTAAGGTGTCAAAGCCGGTCTCTCTGAGGCTAATGGACATGCCATGTGCTCTACAGATCCTCAAAACCACTCTTCAAAGAAGAGTAGCACCACTAGTTTGGTGCTGTCCTGGTTGGAAAATGAGTTGTCCCAAAAGACAACATGATTGAGACATGAACTGTGTCTACACTGAGCAGTGCAGGAACTGAATCTATTATTTTTGTTCAGTGTGGTGCAGCACTTCTAAATACATGCATTGAGGGGTGATGGTACTAGCCATGTTTCCAAAGCCTACATGATTGTATTTGCAAAGTGTTGCACCTTATCTGAAATATCCTATCCGTTCCTAAAGTTCTTTTCAAATAGAAGTGCAACCCCCATTCTCTGTGCATCTGAATGATGAAAAAGAACATAAAATACATATCCCAGAATAGGGTAAATGACTATGAACAATAAGTAAACCATAAGGTTCTTCTGTGTTATTTCTTGAGATGGTAACTCTGGTTCAGTTATACACAGGAGAAGACTTTAAATGTTAGTTGGTAGCTTTCACTTAGCCAAAACACATTATGTTAAACATAACCTTGAATAAGTTTTCATGACCTGCGCTTCTGCCAGTTACTAATTTGTGGTCTCATCATTCTCCCAATTCTACATGCATTTTACAGTTATAATATTTGAGACAGAAAGAATTTACAGTGAAATGCAGCAGATTATGATTCAAAGAGTGAGCAGAATTGCCCCCATCCTCAGCCTAATGGCAATTTACTGGTTAAGCTACTTAGAGTTGCAGATGACCATGATAACTGCTCTGATAAGGTAAAAACCCCCACCCTGAACTGACGTCTGAATGCAAATTTTAAAGACTGGAAACTTTGTGATGTTTTTGTACTCACTTCACACCAAGCAAAAAAGGCAAACTCCATAAAATGGGCTGTTTGAATTGAACAGAACAGAAATTAATTATTTGCATTTGTCCACCAGGGCACAGTACAGCACTTTTCTGTGCTGTTTGGATTCCTAGTGTGTCTTGAAAATGATGGATGCTCCAAATGATTTTGTTTCTCGTATCGGAACAAAATGTTCCTCTAGATCATCTGTGGGGTGCTACAACATCTCAGCCACTATGTATTAAGCAAATGGCTAATTTGTTGGTGATGAAAAGCTCTCCATTTTAAAAATTAGATTCTTTGTGTTAATGAGTTCATAATATTGCTGTATTTTTGCCAACTTCCTTGTTTTTCCTTTGTGGTTTTCATAACGCCTCCTTTGAAATAAAAATCTTTTTTTCAAAAGTAAGCAAGGGTGAAACCCAGTTAAGAATTTGCTGTTGAGACCCTAGATACACGTATGTCCTGTCCAATGATTGACAAAAAGAAATTGAGTCGACTTCTAATGCTATGCATGTGGTAAATGTATGACTGGAGAGGGACCACAGAATTAAGACAGGAAACTACTTACACTTTCCCTGAAAACTTAGCTGTGGTAGCTGCAAAGAGTGGAACTGGCAAGGAAAACTCATGTCTGGATCTAGATTAGGAATGGATTTTGTGTTTTAGGTTGTTGACACTGCCTAGATATAGTCCTGCCATATTTAATTTTCATAAATAAAGGAATTTCTACTATTTATGAAATAATTCTGTTTTAAAGCCAATTAAGAAAAATATTTAAAATAGTGTGTGGTTTCTCTCCCTGGTTCTAATGTGGTTTTTTCAAAGAATATTTGGAACCTCATTACAGCCTTCTTTTACTGAATTCTGGGCCTGCAACAGGAAATTGTAAATAAGTGTATAAATTTAAGGCATTACAAAGAAATCTACTTAGTCTTGGGGCTAATTTTAAACAAGTTCTTTACTATTGTGAGGTTTTATTTAAAAATACTATTCTAAGATTTCAAAAGTATGTTCATACATCAGGTCCTGAGAATACAATGATATTCATATCCACTACCTCCTGAAACAGGTGCATTTCAAAAAAAAGTTTTTTGAGAGATTAAGGAAGATTAGCTAAAACAACAGAAAGAGGGATGAGCTAATCCTAGCTTTGACGAAGTCAGAGAGGTAGAGAGAAAGGTACTTCCTTAGACATCTCAAACTGAGAATTTAAGATCCCTGAGGGAATAATTAATAAAAGCTTTGATGATTCATGAGGTCTCTAGGCTGCAGTTAGATGACTTTGTACGACAGCGTTTGGAAGGTGTGTGAGGTACATATCTTCTACTGCATCAGCTAAATGGACAACTGGTAAATATGAATATGCCATCCGTACTCAGCATTGAATTCACAGTTCTAAAAGTCAAAATATGTCTACAAGCATTTTGGCAACTAGTTTCACAGAGACTCAGAGGCTGAAGAGGAAGACAAGGGGAATGGAGATGCAGTTAAATAAGATGAGCTGTGTCCATGAAGGATATTGTAGCTTAAAAGCAAGTTTTTAACATCATTAATGACTTTATGGGAAATCAGTTTAATGATTCACAGGAAATACATTAAATGTGGTAGTGTTTCATATTGGTGCCTGAGCTTGCCTCTGTGTTCTGAATCTTTTCTTCCCCTTCAGTCCAGAACAGGTTTAGAAACATCATACCATATAGGCAATAACTGGTGAACGGGGGCATGAAAGTATGAACACGTTGGGGCAGAAAGTAAGGATAATGGTCAGGTGTTGTTTCTCAAGTGACAAAGTATAGCTTCTCTTCCTTCATTTTATGCAACATTTGGGATCTCACTGTGATACCTTTCTAATTTTGGCACCAAATGCTGGTGCTGTAACTAGAAATAAAGCTCAGGGAGGTCATTGCTTCAGACTACAAACATATGTTACTTAAAAGAAGTTTACGTATTGTCTTTCTAGAAATACTTTCCACTTTATGTAGAAGGTGTTATGAAAATATACTAAAAGTTCAGGAGCTGATTTCAAGCTATCTTTTTCAACAATTTTTTAGATGAGTTGTTGGTTTCTCAATTTATTTTATTCTTTGTAAATGTATTCTCAAACACATTTTAATCCAAATGTGTATCTAGTCTTGATACATTTCAGAAAGGAAGAGAAAGGGAAAGACATTGACATAACAAATAACTGCACAAGAAAATGTGGCGACGGTCACCTGATAAAATCTGATTTAACTGCTGGTAATAAAATGTCCTATTTAGAGATTTTTGCAAAATCAAACTGCAAGATATGTCAGAAACACTAATGAAGAAATTCAGGATATTTTATTACTATTTTTAAACAGGTGTCTTTGGTCAGATCACACTTTTTTCAGGGCACTAAGGAAATAAGGAAAAATAAGGGAATGCTCTTTGTTGCTCTGATGTTCAGTTACTCACTGGGAATAGAATGTTCTCAATGACTCACTGGATTGGACTTTTACTCCTTTGTCCTGCATCTGCAAGTAACTTTAGCAAACTGATAGAAGTCCTTTTTGCTTCGTTTGTATAGCCTGGATTGAATTAAAATCTCATTACAAATGGGATTTTTGGTGTCTCTTTTTAATTGTTTCCAGATCTTCAGAAGTCATTCCTAGCCAGCTTCTATTACTGGGTGGGCCAGTACAAAATAAGGGAATCTTGCTCTGAAAGGAGGCTATGTAAAATTAGCGTGGTGTGAGTTCTGTACTTTGTTCCGTTGTACAGAATGTGCTCAGTCAACAGCTGAAAGTGATCTTCTTGATCAGGGAGCTAAGAGTCATATTGGAGCCAGTAAGCCTATTTTAATAAAAAGTGCAAAGAATAGACCCTCTTTTACTCATGGTATAGTTTGCTCTATAGGATTAGGTGGAGTGAAAAGTAAAATGAACTCATTTGTGTTAGCAAAGTATGTATGTTCATGTGTAAGTACTGGCAGTCATAGAAACCTACTGCCTAAGATGAATAAAAGCTATTTTAATTTCAGACTTCTGTGCTAGTTAGGCCTACCCTTTGCATTATCTGTCATACTGGCAGGACTCAATAGATCATTATGATCAGATAAGACTTTAATTCTTTATAGGTGACAGGGAAGGTAGCCTAGCATCTGGTATCTGATGTCTTCCGTATTAATTGGGAGCCTGTCAGACCTAAAAATATGAAAGAACTGGTGAATAGTGCGATAAACTGTCCTTCTTCTAGTTGTAACTGCTCTGAACAGGGAAGCGTCTCATATGATCTGCTCTGGTGAGATGCCAGATCCCTTTTACTGAGCAGTCAGTGCTCCAAGGTTCTCAGAAGACTTGACTAGGAGTATGCCTGCCTTCATTGCACCCTGAAAGTTACTTAGAACCCAGGCAAACACAGAGGCATGAAGGTAAGAGCAAGGAAAACTGTCTGTGATCTTGTGGCCTACTTACCATTACTGTTTACCTCTGTTTCTGTCATTTACTGTTAAATCTTTCGTATAGGTGCCAAAACCTGACAGCAATATGTAGATAATATCTACAAAGACTGTACAGACATTAGAGATAAGGGAAAGCAGTTACACTATTTTTGACACATAAGTCGTCTCTGAGTGTTTATACTGAGAGGTACAGCAGACCTGGATGGTTGAGCCAGAAAAGTCAGTATTTCATGTGACTTGTTGAAGAAGAGGTCTGTGTGAAGTGAAACACTATTGGTTTGGTCTCCATTAGGCAGACGAGGTTCAGTAAACAAAGAGATGTACGATTTTGACTACGTCATACAATGTTATAAACCAAGATACTGCTGAATTGATGAGGATTTTATTAATTTCGAGAGATTTGAATTTAGATGTCTACATTGAATGGTGGTGTAAGAGGTAGGTGAGAAAGCATTGCAGATGCTGGTAAGCACCTCCAGCTTGGCCTAAAGTTGCTCGAGGCCGTACTGCTTGTTTTGATTATCCATCCCTACAGACGATAATCAGAGATAGAGAAGAGCAGATAGGCATCTAAGTGTAATTGTGTCAATCTGGAACTGTCTCATCCTGCCTTCTATGGAGTTCAGTGTCTCACATAATTCAGGGCAGAGATTTTAAAGACAAAAATGGACAGGCACACCCTAAATAACAGGTTTTGCAGGTAGACAAGTGTGAATTGAGTTGTGTCCATACAATTGAGTTATGTGATCTTACAGAGAGATTGCTAATCATGCAAAAGATGTGGTAGCTCAAGGAGCTCATATATTTTTTCTATGTGTTAATATGCATGCTTCCAGGTTGGGTAATGGAAAGTCAAAACACTGAAATCAATGGATAATGTCAGGATATCTCAGTTTTACTACAAGTATTTGATAATCTTTTAAAAAATTGTGATCATAAGCAGGCCCTGTGTGTTGGTTTTGCAGGGTTTGGTTTTTGGTAGTGGGGTGGGGCACAGAGGTGGCTTCTGTGAGAAGCTGCTGGAAGCTTCCACCATGTCCAGTAGAGCCAGTCCCTGATGGCTCTGATGATGGATGTGCCGGTGGCCAAGGCTGGGCCAATTAGAGATGATGGTAACGGTTCTGTGATAACAGATTTAAGAAGAAATCATAACAAAGTTTGGGACACAGTTGTAGTCATTCCAGCTAGAGAAGAGTAGGAGTGAAAACATGTGAGAGAAACAACAATGGAGGCACCAAGGTCAGCAAGGAAGGAGGCGGAAGAGGTGCTCCAGGCGCCAGAGCTGAGATGTCCCTGCAGCCTGTGGTGAGGACCACGGTGAGGCAGGTTGTCCCCCTGCAGCCCGTGGGCGTCCACGGGGGATGCAGAGATCCACTCACAGCCCGTGGGGGAGGTGCCCAGGCCAGAGCAGGTGGATACCAGGACGCTGTGATCCAGAGGAAGTCCCAGTGGAGAGAGAGGCCTTGCTGCCAGGCTGGAGCAGCCGTCCTTGGAGGACTGCACCCCGTGGCAGAGTGACCCACGCCGCAGCAGTTTTGGGAGGACTGTCTGCCCATGGGATGGACTCAGGCTGCAGCAGTTTTGGGAGTGCTGTTGCTCATGAACTTGGACCCACGCTGGAGGAGTTCGCAGAGAACTGTCTCCCGTGGGAGAGACCCCACGGTGCAGCAGGGAAACGACTCCTCTCCCTGAACAGCGGAAGAAACATTTTGGGCGATGAACTGACCAAAACGCCCCACTCTGCCTCACTGTGCTGTCGGTGGGAAGGAGGGATGGGCTGGGGGAGGAAAGGGTGTTTGTGAGGGCTTGTTTTACTTCTCATTCTCTTACTCTGATCTTGTTAGTAATAAATTGACTTTGTATAATTAAGTTGAGCTTGTTTTGCCCTTGAAGTGTTTTCTCCCCATCCTTATCTCAACTCATGAACCCTTTGTTAAATTTTCTCTCCTCTGTCCAGTTGCAGAGAAGAGGAGAATGAGTGAGTGGGCTTTTCATGGGTGCCTGGCATTTGGCCAGTGTCAAACCACGACAGTCCGTGATAGAGAAAAATACAAAGAAACTGTCAAAATCAAACTTTGTATTCTACATAAGAGGTTGTGGTCTTAGACCACACTTTTGAGCTATACCATTTAAACAGGCAGCAGCAGAGATGACAGCCAAAAGTAAGCATTGCAAGAAACTAATGAAATAGAGAATAGTGGATTTTTTTTGTGGGAGACAAAAGTACAGTTTTAATCAAGATTATGTTTGCGGAACTTGTATGATAAGGTGAATTAAATTTTGCTTTACTGATCTATACAGTGATTCATAAAGGGATTACTCTGTGCTAACTTATAAACAATTTAAATGGAATGATCTTACAAGAAAGAGAAGAGAATCTCGGATACATTTTTTCACTTTCCACTTTTCCCCAGGATGATGAATTGGTGTGTAGCTTGCACAGCACTTAACACATTATTTAAGCCAGTAATATTTTTCTTCAGTTTCTCCTTCTTTACCTAGTGTCTTTTAATTGTTGAGAATTACTGAAAAAGCTTCACCTGAGTATCCATTGGGAGTATAATTAAAATAGTGCAAGCACATACTAGTGAGTACCTTTGAGGTGTTGTTTGCCATATGTATAGAAATCTGGCCAAGTGTCCTCCTGCAGCTTTATCATTCCACACATTAAAAAAAAAAAAAAATCTAAGCTTTTTTAAAAGATAGTTTGCAGATTATGCTCTATTACCAGTGATTCTAACTGTTGTCTCAAGGTTTGGCATTTTTTTGCCAAGACGCTGCCATTCCAGTTCTTCAATCATCTCCTTGACTCCTACAAAACTTTCTAGAGCCCTCCTGTTATGCTTGATGATTCCGTGGTAAGCATTTAAAATGCACTGTACAGAACTGTGGACAAATCAGCCAGGGAATGTAGTGTTGTGGTTTAACCCCAGCCAGCACACAAGCTGCTGGCAGCCACTCACTCACTCCTGTACCAGCAGGATCGGGGAGAGAATTGGAAGGGTAAACGTAGGAAACTTGTGGGTTGAGATAAAGACAGTTCAATAGGGAAAGCAAAAGCCATACACACAAGGAAAAGAAAACAAGGAATTAATTCACTGCTTCCCATGGGCAGGCAGGTGTTCAGCCATCTCCGGGAGAGCAGGGCCCCATCACGCATAACGGTGACTTGAGAAGACAAACAGCATCATTCCAAATGTCCCCCCTCCCTCCTTCTTCCCCTCACTTTGTATACTGATCTTGATGACACATGGTCTGGAATATCCCTTTAGATCAGTTTGGATCACCTGTCTCAGATGTGTCTCCTCCCAGACTCTCAAGCACCCTTACCCCCCTCACCAGCATGGCAGTATGAAAAGCACAAAAGGCCTTGGTTCTGTGTAAGCCCTGCTCAGCAATAAGAGAAACATCTCTGTATTATCAACCTTGTGTTCAGCACAAATCCAAAACACAACCCATATCAGCCACTTGTGAAGAAAATTAATTTTTTGACAGCCAAAACCAGCACATGTAGGTAAATATACACTCTGGAATAGTATGCTACAGGATTGAAAGCTGGGAATACGGCTGTCATTTATTCTCTGTTTTCTTAACTAAAAGAGAAGGTGGTGAGCACAACTGGGACTAAACTATGTGCATTATGGATAAATTTGACTTTTTAAAAGAAATATGCTCAGTAAAGAATCCAAAGCCTCAGAGAAAGTCATATGTTTTGAGAATGATCAAGGATCTGGGAGTATGTCGAAAAGAAGACATTCAGAACAAAGAATTGACAAAGGAAAAAAGAATAAACAAGAATTTCTTGTTCTTAAGTAACAAAAGACTTTGGAAAATGAAATATTTATGTACTAAGTCATAATAAATACTAATTTCATTTTATATCACTACATGAGACTGCCATATTGAAACCTTCAATAACAACAGTCTTCCAGTTACTATTCCACATGAAAATGTTCTTTGAACATTTATATAGTATCTTGTGATCATGATAACAGTAGTAAGGATTAGTTTATATTAATTATAAAGTTTTTATTTGCCATTAAAGTAAGCATTCCGTATGCAACTACTGCCCTAATTTTGGTGGCAGTAGGAGCTCCTGAAACATCCATGCAGATCTCCTGTCCCCTTTGCCTGATTTCTTCATCGTGGGGATACACTAGTCTTGAGCTTGAAGGAAGTGGTGCTTAAATATTGACCAGCTCTCTTGGACTCCCTTCTCTTCTAGAGCTCTATTCCATGGGATTCCTTTAAGCAGGTCCCTGAGGAGGCCAAAAGTAGCTCTCCAGAAGCCCACGATCATAATCTTGCTCTCTGTCCTGCTGCCTTTTCATTCAATACTGAACTCTACAATCCCATGGTCGCTGCAGCCAAGGCTGCCACAACCTTCGCATCACCAACAAGGCCTTTCTTGTTGGTTAGTACAAGCCTGAGCAGCACACCATTCCCTGTGGGAGCCTCCCACAATATACCTAACCCAACACACTTAGGCTAGGTTAATAGGTTAATTAGGTTAATTAGGTTAATACCCAACCTAAGCCTGCTAGACTTGTTATTTAGGCTGCCCACAGTTGAACTAAAAAACAATTATTGGTTATTGTTTCTTTTGAAGTTGTGAGGAGTATTGTGTCCTTGTTCCGTCTTTCCCTCTTTTTAGGTGAAAGTAATGTAAAACATAATTTAAAAAGTTGATGTCAGGACAAAAGATGATGTTAAATACATTCTCCAAGAATACATTAGTGCATTTACTTTCCAAAGGTGTGATAAGGCAGCACTGATTTTCCAGAAAGACAGTTTATGTGTCTTTTTCTATCAAGAAAGAACTTACGTATTCTTAAATTGTTTTCAGGCTTCTTTGCTGAAGAGAAAAACAGGACTTAAATTGATGCCTAAAATTGGGTACCTGGAACAGAGATTGAGAAAAGTTAAGTGAATAAAAGGTAGGAATTTATTGAAGGTCTTCGACTGGTACACCTCTGGTGCAGAGCCTGGTCGAGGCTAGGCTGGACCCAAGATGGACCCGATCACGAGTTTTCCCCCCCAGATATAGGTTTGGTACATTTGCATATCACAAGTTAATTGTCCAATTACAGTTCCAGGTAATGAAGTAACATTCCCCCATTCACCCCCTCCCAATTCACTTTTGTTTATACTTAGGCCTAGGATAGTGACCTTGTTTTCCAGGCCTGGAAGGAATTGTTTTGTCTAACCAGAATGTGAAGAGAACTTACTTAGCACATAATATGGAGTTCAGAATTACATACTAGTACAGTGCAGGATTAGAAAATCCAAAAGCTAATACTTAAGGCATCAAAATGTTATAAATTTCTCTGGACCCGGTTTTCTCTTCCTATTGTACCACTCAGTCACCTCTATCTCGCAAGTTGTCTTCATTTTATTTCCATGAGAAAAAAACTCAGATGAATTATCCATTTCTTTTCCCCTTCTTTCAAAGTAATTCACAATTGTGGAATCCAATGACAGAAGAAAAAGAAAAACTGCACTATATTATTTAGTTGACCAATGCAGCAGAAAATTGAAATAATAAATATTGAGTATTCAGATGAACCTTTTATTAAAAAAAAAGAAAAAAAGAAATCTGCTTTCTGAAAGAATCTTGAAGTGCTTCATAACCATGACTGTGTTCAGTTCAAATGACAAGTCCTTAGGGCTACTTTTGATGGATAAGTAGGTTAGTATTACGATCCGCACTGATTTTAATGTTGATTTGAATGACACTTAGCAGATGAGCTCACCATACTCTCTATACTTGCACTTTGTGCCATACGGGAGATTTTACATTCACATGTATAGTGATTTAATGCTGCAGCTAATCATCATTCACAAAAGGCTTTCAAGTAAACAAGTGTTTTCAAATGTTTTGCAACTTAAGCTTTTCAAGGAAAGAACATTATCTTTAGTAATTATAAAACATTTTTCTTGCTAAAATTGAGTGTTGATTTTATCCCTCTTTGTTATCTTTATGTTAACATTCTTTTATGTTATCATATTACTGAAGTATTGAAAGGAATTTTGCTCCCAACTTCAAGTTTCTCTTTATAATGGCAGCAAAACCCAACTGTTTGCATTTGTCTGGTAAAAGCATTTGTATCGTCTGCAGTCAATCAATATGGATTAACAGATGAATAGAGAGTATTTTTAAAGTTCATTTAAAGTCATCTGTGAACAGAGTTTCTACATCAAGGCCAGAATTCGTGAATGTTCTAAAGTAGCTTTTCAGTGGTTGAATTTTAATACCATAATAGAGCCATCACTTGTTCTCAGTGCTAACAAATATTCAAGACTTTAACTTTTTCTAATGGTGGTCCATAAACATTTGATACATTTATGCCTTAAGATGATGAATCTTTTCATCTTGTCTTTGTATAGATCCCTCTAAAATGCAGTTATATTACCTCCTAGATAAATTAACTAGGTGAAACTCTTGAGGTTATAAGGCTGTTTCGAGAACTCTGTATCTTTTGGCTGGCTCCAGTCGAATCACCTTTTTGAATAATTTTCCTTTTTAACATCTGTGGATGTTGATAGCAGAACTGAACATGACTTTTTCAAAATGAAAGGAGACATTTGGGATGCCAGACTAGGAGTTAGTTCAGGTTTATTCTCTGTCTTTTCTTGTGTTTGCTTTGGAGAATGAATATATAAAAATGGCACATTACCAAGGAAGTACTTGCAAAAATCTGAGCTAAATTTTAAACTAGAGAGTGATACTTACACCAACTCGTCATTAAGCATATTGATTTTTGATTTCTTATCATTAAAAGGTAAAGTTGGAGAATAAAGGGTGTAATCACACCATAGTTATGGAGTACTGTGGGGGCACATTTTGCTCTATGAACTATGCAGATTTTTTCTTCTAAGTAACACACTTTCAAGTGTTGAAAAGGAAGCAGTTGCTGAGTACCTTATAGAAAACCTAAAATACTTTGATTTCAAATTAGATTAGGACTACAATCCCATGCTTCGCTCACAAGTACAAACTCTTCTGAGAAAAAAATTTTAATCATATGTCTTTTTATGTCACCTATCTGAACAATTTCAGTGAAATTCTAGTAATAGAAGTGGGATGATATTCTGTATATTTTGTTGATTCCTTCAGTTCCAGGTAGAACTAATGTTTACTTTAATGGTTTTACCCACCTAATTCATAACAGTACACTCTGAGTTGGTTTCAAGTGAAAACAAACAGTTAAAATTCAAATCTCAGGACTTAAATGCAAGTAGTTTAACATCACACCCACCAGAGCGAACTGAATACACTAAAAGCATCGGCAGAACTAAAATCTCATAGCTCATGAAACAAGAAGGAGTTTGAGGGTCACTGGTTTTTTGAGTGCAGCAAACTGTAGAGTCTGCTTGTCTTGATGACAGTAGTTTAGCTTCCAGTGTTTCAAAGTATGAAAATGTTTTAGCTGTAGAGAAGGCTGCTACATAAATGTGCTACAGAATGATGCTTAGCCAAGACAGAGCACAATACTGAGGATAGTATATAATTACAGTAACTACAGTACTTACTAGATTGCACACATTAAATGCATACCCATCCTTTTGCACTTTCTCTTGCCTCCAGGTAGCATGCTATCAGTCATACTGTTGTGCAGTACTTTTTATTAGGTCTTATGATTTTATCATAAGACTTTATTTGTCTTCTGTTTAGAAAGCATTCAATTCTCTGGGTCTAGGAGCAGAAACCCCCATAGCTGCATTAACTTCACTGGAAATAAACACACAGCTGTGGACTTGGCTCTCCATATTTTTATCAGGCTGATATGTACCAGGCATTTGGTGTATTTTGCAAATGCAGCTTTCAGGAAACTACTGCACAATGTGTGGGCTGTGAAATACTCAACATGACAGAGTAGAAAGCACAGGGGTCTCTTCACTGCTGAAGAAAATTCAAATGCAGTTCCATTTTCTTGAAAGTACATACTATACATAGCCTGAGAGTCTTGTTCAGTCTACTTTTTAAAAATAGAGTGAATGTTCTGATTTAGAAGATATGTTACAAGCAACTCATAGTCAAATCCAGGATCCACAATATATGCTCCTCTGGTGACCCCTCAGGCAGCACAAATGTATTATGCATTTGTTAATCCTGTAGCTGTTAGACATGTATCACTCCTTGGGAAACAGCAAGAAGCAGATCAGCTGCTAGTGAATTTGAGCACACCAGCAATGCCATTTGCATTGTGCAGGATTGATGCCTGATGCCCTGCACTGGGGCTGCCTCTGGCTTCCACCATAGCCTGCCCTGTCCCTCACTGACTCCCAGTGAGCTGCTGGCCCTCTCCTTTTCAGTGAATTAGTCTTAGAAAAGGTGAAAATACTACCAAGAAAAGGTGAAATGCAATTCAGAACCAATTGCAATTCAGAAATGATGGAGTGTGGCCGTGCTTGAGCCTCTAAGACATACAAAATGAAATGGTTGTCATAATGAGAAGCTGCGTACAAAAGAGCAAAGATGTACGGCATTTCCTGCTTGCAACAAAAATAGTAGCCCAATTTAGAAGCACCCGACCATCACCCCCTTTTATTTAATGCAAAACTCAATGCAAATAACCAAATGGCAAACATCCAGTGTACTGTATACATACTGTTTTCCAAAAATTTTGCTTCTATGTCTTGGTTGCCAGGGAATACCAGTGGTAGCATAAACATGTCATTGACAATTTGTCAGTCTGCCCTACTAATGACAGAAACTGTGACTATCAAAAATAATTTAAAAAGATTTTTTAAATAATAGCTGTCACCTAGAAGTTCATTGGAGTCCTATTTAATAAGCAATGAATACAGCAATGCTTGCAGATGAGTTGTGTAATATAATATTGTAAAGATTAATGTGTTTAGCTAAATCAAACATCAGTAAATATAGTCCAGACAAGTTAAATGCACAGTACAGAAACTCACTCTTTTTTGTTTCCCCTCCTCTCCCTCCATTATCTCCTTTACTGTCAGAATGAGACTCAAGCTTTGAAAAATATGTGAGACATCACTTTTTTTCTGGTGTGGGAAAACCATGTAGACTCTCTAATATTTGCATTTGATTAAAGGTGCTTTGAGATGTCTAAAAAGATACCCAGTTTTTTGAGGCTTGCTTTCATGTATTAAAATAAACCTCAAAGAATGAGAAATGTATGAGATATGGGACCAGAGTCACTCTCTCTGTGTGGCTTCATTGGTCTCAATTTGATCTACATTATCTGTATGTTCATTCACGCTGTGAATATGCACACAGTAATTCATGCCTAACGCTGTAGGATAAGCGCAACAATAATCAGAGGAATAAAAGAAGTAATGAAATTTTGCTACTTACAAGGAAGCAAATTTGTCAAAATGAGGTTGTTATATTGAAGAAACTGAAAGTGTTTTAGCTTTTAGAAAGGCATCACTTTGATTAAATTAAATTGATCTTTTGCAGGTAGGATTTCATTAGGTTGGCCTTTTTTTTTGAAGTAAAAAACCAATATTTTCTTTCTCTTAGAAAGTACATAAATACACTGAACAATCTTTGCTCACTGTAAAGGTTTTCTGACTGCCACAAATACTTATCAGGTACCCCAGCTGATATGACTTACTAACAATTTTTCTGGTAATTCACAGTTTCTTTAGTAATTAACAGGCAATAATTTCTGAATGAATATCTGTATGCTGAAAACTATACTGTTTTTCCATCATGAGAGAGCACCTGGGTCTTGTAATTTATACTGCTCAATGTACTTGAATGATGACAGGCACTTGTTTAGGGAGAAGTGCAAGTGACTGCAGAGTCCAGGAATCCTTCATTGTGTACCTGGAGAGGAGAGAACTGAGAGTTCAAGGGAGTCGTGATATATGAAATAAAAATCTGCACAATAAGTGAAGCTTGGCTATACTCACTAGTATAGAGGCTGTTAAGGTGGGAAATTAGTCAAGAAAGGATATGATACTAATTTTTCCAATGTCTGGATTGACTAACAGAATTAAAAACAAACTGAAGGTTAGAAGAACTAATACAGAATAATGATAGGAAATAATGGAAGTACAAAGGATAAAGTTATGTATGTGTCGATGGTTTTGGGCATATAAACTCTTAAATGTGTACTTTTCTAAATTTATAAATATTTACTATTTTATCCTAAAAAGACTAATATTATTTTTTGTAATTTTACACCAAAACCCGTCCAAAATTTAGGATGAGAGATTTATGACGTAATTTTTACTACCTACAGTTACATACTTTGTTTATGCTCATTATGCTCATTATATGTTTAGACTCATTCTGCACTCAATGAATACCAATCAATATTTGTGGAGAGTTGATTAGTTCATTTGTTTCTGTCAGTTGTTTTAAAATGGGTGAAATTGCCTCCTGGAGCTGCATTGATTATAGAGGGATATTATATGAATACCTGAAAGTAGAAAGTTCGCTTGCAAAAACAACTGGGTTGACTCTCAACTGCAACTTTAGGCTTGGATTTTAAGAAAAATACGGTTGGGTTTTGTTTCTATATTGGTTTATAGAGTGCTGAGAATAAAAAATATGTAAAGACTGCTACAAAAGACTGGACTCATCAGTATACATAAATCAGGGAGAAACTAATAATTTCAATCTAGTTTACAAAAAATACCAAAAATTAGGTGTTGACAGCTTAGAGGTACAATGAGATTTTCTTGTCCAGGGCTGGCAATATGAATTTGTTATGTGGAGTCTCTCAGTAAGTAATAGCAAGAAACATTTTGTTTTGTGATTTTATAATATATTAAATTTAAAAATAGATTGAGAATGAGAAATCATGAGGGAAAAAAAGCAGCAATCGAGTTTGAAATTACTGAATTGAGTGGCAAATGGGCTACTGACTTCTGTGGGAGGCAAATTTTCCTCTTCAGTTTGTATGTAATGCAATAATTATTTTTCTAATTAAAGGATGAATGATGGAGATGGAATTAATTTTTCAGAGTAAAATCAAAGCTTAATATTCATAAGACTACATAATTCTGGAAATAGCTTGTTCAGCTCTCTGAAGCTGAAAAATTGCACAGTTTCCACCCTCCACCTTTTGTCACACAGGCACCATGTGTGTAGACTAAGCATTCAGGGGAATATATCTGTGAGTAAACTTATTGAAAGAAACGATAAAAAGAATGACTTATGCATGGCCAAGGCTGAATGAAAGGGTAACTACACATATTTCTTGAGTCACTTTTAAATGCAATTTGCCAGAGAAAACATAAAATGAAAATTTTTGCTAGATTCACAATAAAAAATATGTATATGTATGCTCTGTGCTGTGTGTTGGTTTTGCGGTTGGTTTGGTTGGTTTTTTTTTTCCTAACATAGATGGCAACACATTAAATCCTGCTGATGACAACAAAATGGGGCAAAAGAAGTTGAAATATACTATAAAGCTTTATATAAATTTTCTGAGTAGTTGTTACAGGGACATAATTCACTGCATTTCCAGGAAATCCTTTCTGGGAAGAATAGGTTTACTTTGGAGATATGCTGTGAAGAAGGGAACTGATAAAAGACAAAGCAATGGTGATGTAAGCTGAAGAGCAAAAGTAAACCCTTAAAAGCAAATGCTATACCTGAATGAAAGACCACTATAGCTAAACACCATAATCTCTTTCTTGGAAGAGTTAAGAGTATTTTGGCTTATACAATACTTTTGCGTGGGAAGGTGAGAATTTTTAGATAGAAGGTCACTAGTTAGTTCCTTCTGCAAAATTAAATTCTCATTTTTCTATTCTTTTATCTGTGGCTCTTAATGTTTCTTAACCATCTCTAGTAAGCTCTACTAAAGAGCTTAAAAAATGTGGAGTTTAGCTTTCTTTTAAACCGTAATGAAAAGACTTTTGAACAACTAATTCTTTTGAGGAATAGAATATAATATACATACAATATAACCTACTGCTCTTGAAGTAAACTTGTTAGAATCCTTTCCATTTTTTAAAATTTTATACTTAGATTCATTACATTTTTTACTGTTGTGCTAACATTCCTAGTTATATGATCAGATATATGATATAAATAATATATATTATATTTTATATATGAATTAAATGAAAGAAAATAGATGTAATACTTTACATATATATATGATAAACATTTGGATATAGCTGTCTATGTGATTTTTCTGCCATTAAATATTACAGAAATTAAAAAAGCAACACATAATTACCTGTATGGCAAGTGAAAAAATTACAGTTTTAGACAGGTATACCAAACTTCAAAGGTTCATAACTACCAGGTTTAACTCTGAGGTTGTCTTCTTTGAACATCTGGGGATAGATCAAATCTCAAATCCATGAAGTTTTTCTGTAGCTATACAGTTCCAGGCCTTGTTGCAAATCTTAGCAGGGTGTCCAGTAACTTAATTTCAAACCTGCATCTGCTCATTATTTAATGGCAATTTTATAACTATCCTTTAGGCAGCACAATTTCTGACCAAACTAAACTATGAAATAAATGGAAAGGAAATTAAAGTCTTTTACATAAAACTCTAGAATTGTGTGCAAAACTCAGAATCACTGTGGGCAATTTCCCAGGAGGCAAATGTCTTTCCCAGCTGATGAAAATAGTTTGGACTACTGAAAGATGAAGATATAAAGATTTACAAAAAACTCCCCCCAACATTAAGTAAATAGCTCAATAAAAATATCTGGTGTAACATATGCACAAATATTTTATTACAGAAAGGGGTACTTTTAAATTATTGATATTGTGATGCATTAAAAAGTCAAAGCTATTTATGGTTTCTGGATTCTCTCAGAAAAATTCCCTGGAGAACTGAGGCATATTTTGAAGTACAGTAGAAGTAGGCTTTCTTCTTAAAAATCAATGGCAAGTTAGACTTAATAAGTGTAATAAAAAAAGAGAAAATGTTCTTCACTTTTACGCATGTAGAAGAATTTTTGTTATCAAAACTAGAAGTTCTTTACTTTTTTTTTTGCTCTAGAAATCAATAAAACCTTCCTTGTTCCCAACCCGTCTCATGTGAAAAATCCATCACCATCACATTTCAATGTTCTTCCTATCCACCCATTCATGTGCCTTTTCTAAGACCTTCCTCAAATTGCTGAGGATTGTCCTAACATCTTGCTCTCCTCACCAGCAGTGGTTATCATCAGCAGCATGCTGTGGAGGCTGGCCAGAGGGGCAGCAGATATTGCCAGTATTATACCAGACTGGGGACATATATCAGCTCTAGTCTTTTGGATTACTTTTCGTAGCATTTGCAGGCCTTAACAGATTTGTTGTAGTGCTCCAAATTGGATTTGCAGAGTTAAAAGGGAAGCATACAGAAAAGTACTGCATTTTTGTTCTTCCCAATTTCTTTGTACAGAGGGGATATAAAATTTATCCTTCTTTCAGTCTTAATATTGCCAGGAAATTTCCATGATGACAAGCAATAGTGTTATCTGACAAGTTTTTGATGGGACTACCAAGAGGCTTCTTTGGAGCCTTCCAAATGCTTCATTTCTTGTGCCATAGCCATCTGTCACAGACAGCTAAAAACTACAGTTATATCTATAGAAGTAGATTTTATAATATTTTTCTTTAAAAATATGGCAGTTTATTGTTGTGGTCATTCTCTAGCAGGGAAAGATAATCCTATATCTTCATTAGAGGTAATATCTTCTTTTAATCCCAAATTGCACATCACAAACTACTCAGGAATTTCATTACTGCACTGCAATTCTTTTTCTTTTTTTATAGAAAAAATATATCCAGATGTGTCCATAGTGATGTAGGACTTTTTGGTTAACAAAACAAATTAGAACTGCCTAGTTTAGGACTAAAGCTGTCCTTGATCGCACAAAAATGAAGGAAAACTTGCTGTGATACCCTAATACATTGTGATGGCTTTTTTCCACATGAGTTAGCTGGGGACTGTATTGATGAGAAAATAGATCTCTCGGTGAAGTCACAATTGGAATTGATTTGTCAAAGCAAGAGATGCTTTTTTCATTGATGCAAGTAGTGAAGAAATGAAGATTGGATTTACTGGTATTAGATTTTCATGGTAATCTGATAGTACTGTTTTTGGATAGCATAAAAAAATGACTAGGTCACAATCACTTTCTAAGAAGAAATAAAAACAAATAAACAAATTGCCTTTCCTGCCTCCCCAAAGAAAACACAGCTTAAAGAATCTTTCATTAGGCAGGTCTTTCTTTATTTGACACAAAATTTTTGTCTTCTTCTTGTCCTTGGTCCATCGCAGAACCCCACAGTACAAAATGTAAAATGCTGCTATTACTCATCTACATTTGTGGTGAAGTATATCATTCTTAAAAAAAAACTTGCTTAAAAATTATGAGAAATGCATTATTAACTCTCCTCAGTTAAATAATTCATCAACAATTTTAATATAAGTTAAAACAAGAAATATATTTGCTCAAAGCATTGAAGTTTTTTCACCTTATAGAATTTTTTTTTCAAAACCCTTAATTGGAAGTGTGTGTCCATGAAAGCCTGTGCAGAAAACTAGGAGAACATGGGAAATTTTCAGAGCATGTAGATAATGAAATAAATTACATAGAATTTATTCTAGCATGCAAGAACGCTTACGATGATCTTAGATCATGGCAAGAGCTGGGTGCAGATAACAATGTTATGAAGAGTTTATTATCCATAGCAAGTACCGCCTAATGTTGGCTATAAATGTGTTGACTAACACAATTCTATCTTGAGTTTTCTTCTTACTGATGAAGTTCTAGTGTATTTAATGGGGTTTCACTCACCCTTCTCCTCTCTGATGGCAGGATGATTTCCTCTGCAGTCCAGCTTTGTGATGCATCATTATACCACAAATTCATGGACTATCAGAAATATTTTGAAATACTAAAGATCTTTAGCTCATTAAGTGGGAAAAATATTGCTAAATCTCCAGGCATTATAAAACTGGAATAAAAATGAAAATTTCCTATGTTCCTTATAGCTGTCTTTGAGAAAAATAGCATGATTTTCTATAACTGGCAGAATTTCCTGATTTTACATGCAGAAATTTACTAAGAAAATGAATTTGAAATAGAGTTTCTCTTACTTAGAAATTTGCCTTAGAGTAAATAGCTGCTTGTGCTTTTCATGCTGAGTATTCACTTTAGTTGACACGAAAATGTAGTATTATCCTTTACCAAGGTAAAGAAAAAAATGAGTCTTTTTTTTGTAATTTTAAATACTGATCAGAGCCTTATGGAAGTATTTTGAAATTTCCTTTCCAGCTCTGCCTCACAGCAGGGATTTTTTTTTTTTCCAAAGAATTCCTCAGTTACGTTTCTATATTACATGGGTTTTTTTAAAGATAGTATATTGAATATTTACTCATATGAAGTACTTTAAAAGCAACTCTAGAGTAGAAAAAGTATAATTAAAATGTATTTCTGCAAGAGTAATAGTGAACTTCAAAGTGGGTTTAAAGGAGAAAATCTACATCTAATTTCTTTTCATACTTTTAATTTATGTTTACTCCCAAGGTACCTAGGAGTCTTAAACATAGATTACCTTAGGAAATACTTTATAACATGGTTGGCGAAATATAGGAGAACCCTTTTATAGCTTCCAGAAGTGAAATTACTGCTCATCAAGGTGATTGTCTCCTATATTCCCTGATTTAGGTTTAAAAGGAGAAAATGGACAGGACATCCCAGTCCCTACTCAGAAGCACTCGCGCTATTGTCTTCTGCTTATGGCCGCAGAGACAACACGCAGCTGGTAGAAGTTAATTAAGGTGGATTGCATTGAGCAAACAGGACAAGAGGAAAGAGAATGAAGATAGAGGTGCTACTCTACTTAACCTTTCTTTCCACCACTTAAGAAAAATGCTTTCCTGCAATAAGAAGAATAAATATTTTCAAACTTGTTTTGGTTAGAAAATAGTCATATTCACATAAAATTCCTTAATTTTTATTTAAACAATAAATTACAGAAAGAAAACTCCTATGTAACACTGAAGAAAATGTTAGCAAAGTACTCAAAATCAGTTTTCTGTTTGCATCTTTGTCTTCATATATCCCGGACAACTTACTCCAGAAATAATATAGTGTCTATGTAAATATGTTATTTAATTACAAAAAAATGGTTTCAATTATTTTGTTTGACCCATGGCTGATTTTATTTTTTACATACTACCAGGTTTTTCTGCATCTTTTACATCTGAGAAAATAATTAAAATTACTCTTGAGCATAACAAAGAAAATTTTGTATGATTGATTGATGAAGGAAACAGAGAAGTAAAAGCTAATAGTAGCTTTGATTTACAACCTTGGAAGCAGCTTGGGTTAGCTTAATTAACAGTGATTTATGGCTTTAAGCAGGGGGTTGCAATTCTGTGTTTTTGTAGTGAT
This sequence comes from Amblyornis subalaris, assembly GCA_018881555.1. Lineage (NCBI taxonomy): Eukaryota > Metazoa > Chordata > Aves > Passeriformes > Ptilonorhynchidae > Amblyornis > Amblyornis subalaris. Next base: position 2,262,193 of record JACAXG010000111.1, on the reverse strand, counting down.
AAGCAAGAAGCACGTTTTGGGTGTTTATGGTGAAGGATTCTAAGTATAATGTGGCTTTATAGTTTAAGTTAGGTTAGGATAGGTTAAGTTAGGAGTTTAGATGTTACAGTAGAAGTGTTCATGAATACGTGACATGATGAGTGGTTGCTCGAAAAACAGCCGCATTGCAGAGGTCAGGTTTTTACAAGGATAGGTTAATAAATCAAAACAATAGTCGTTTTAGTGGCTTATCGGTCTAGAAAGCTATAAATTGTCATGTAATGCTAACTCCTGTGACATTCGCCATTTTACAATGTGTTGTTAAAATCTCATGCCGGACTGAGACTGAAGTCTGTTTGTTATTTCGGCAATAAATTGTTAAAGTTGCTTCTGTCCCACCTCTCTGATTGAGAAAATCCGACGCGATGCCAGGGGTGCCGGAGAAGCACCCCTGAAGCAAGATTAAAGAGGACAGTAGAACCTGCACTTAATGAGGAACGTTTTCCATCTTACTTCCCTGAAAATACACGAAAGCATATGCAGAAAGGCTGGCCTTGCTGTATAATATCACAATTTATGCAATATCCCAATTACAGTAGTGTTTATCCATTGTGCTTACTCTTCAAAGGTACTTTTTCCTTTGAAGGAAATTTTATTATCATCTGGAAAAAAGAGGAACTTGTTAAGGATTTTTTTCTTCCAACATTTTTACTGGTTTTGTAGCATTTTTTAGTGCAAAGGATTGGTAATTACATCTAATTAGAAATAATTAAAATGCTACAACTCAGAAAAATAATAAAGCTTTATTACATTTTATATAAGACATACAATCTGAAAAATACATTTTGTACTTCAAATGGTTTTCTAACTTGATCAACAAGGAAATAGCAAGGGTTTGTACTTTTAAAATTATTTGTTTCCCTATGTGTATTTTAATATCTTTTCCTGAGACTATTTATTAAAAACAAAGCTTCTTTAATCAAAGCAAGATTTTATTTCTATTAAATTAATTTAAGTTTTAATATGTTTTATGGCTCACCTTTTTGTGGCACTATATGCTAAATGGACTGTGTTAAGGTAAACGATGAATATTAGAAAACAGCCTTGATTAATTAAAGGTTTTCTTCTGCTTTACTCTCTAATAGTGCACTTCTTTAAACTTGAAGACCTTTTCCACTTTTATTAACTGAACCATCATGAAGCTATAATAAATAAATCTTACTCTTTATTACAGAATTAGTTTTTTCATGTATTTGTTCTGGAATAAATATTCATTTGAGTTACAGCCTGGTTCACAAAGAGACTTGCTTTCTGCCATCAGCTCACCCAAACATATGCAGTTTTATGGGACGGCAGAGGGAGACATTAGACACAAATATGATTGCGCAAAGAATGCATACAGGCAGTGGGAATTTTATAGATGAAGAAGAAAGGCATGGCTTCCATAAAAACATAAAATGCTTTACAGAATAACTTTTACACATAGGATAAGCACACAAAAAATTTGCATTCTGAAAGGCTCAGATTTAAAACTGCTATATGACAAAACAATAATTCATGCAAGACTATAGGTTATGGTTATGAAAACCTCCTCAGTCACCTACCAAATGCTCAGATACTACTGCCAGACAAATGTCTGTCTGCTCTTGGCTAATGATTGATGCACTATGTATCAGCTGTAATCAAACCAAGTCATAGCAATTATCTAAACAGCAAGTGCAAAAATGTTTAATTGCATAGAAAAATATTTCTAAGATTTTTATGGTTACACACTAAAAGCTTCCCAAGTTATAATATTACAAATTTACAGTCACACTTCTTTAAAAAGTTTTCCACTTCCCTATTCTTGTGAAAAATAAACTTTTGTAAACATGATCTTAATAATATGAACATACAGGAAGAATATAGAACTTTGTCCACTGCTCACAGAAACAGTTAATTTGTTTATTTGCAGTAATTAATTTGCAATTGCTATTCATACACTTGCACTTTTTTTCCTATATTCTCACAAGTGTACTGGCCATAAATTTAATGTACTGAAAACGTAAGACTGAAGACATTAAAGAACCAACCATTTTTCGGAATTTCAAAGGAAAATGTGTGTGCTAGTTTTCCAGAAGTATTCAAAACCACTTTTGAAGGTGATCGTTCGCAAACGGGTAGATACCACTCACTATCATAACACTGAGTACACAATTCATTGCATGGTGCTCAAGTGAAAAATATGGCCATTCATTGTGGTGTGAGGATTTAAGAAATTCCAGCATGCTGTTTCATTGTTTATATATTTATCCAAAAGTATTGCATTCTGCCATACAACAAACTTAACTTGAAATCTCAGAAATTTCTTCCTAAACTGTGAAAGCATACATGTGCTGCTGTCTAAATATGCAGTAAAATGCTACCCCCAGCACGTGCACGGTTTTCTGACTCTACCCTCTCCACAACCTCTGTAATGGTCTGGTTTTTGTTTTACAAAGACCCACACTGTTGGGAAGGCCATGCTGCTTACAGTAGCTGTTACACCACTGAGGACCCGAGCTCAGACACTCTGAGAAAATACTACAGGGGTGTGCAGTGTGGCCGCCTGGCAGTAGTGGGTATTCTGTCACTGGTGACCCATTCAAGCTTTTTTCTGCATTCTCTGTTCTTAGCGGCTGTACATCCTTTCTTCCAAGCTATTCTGTATTCTAGGCCATGAGAGGGACTTTTTCTGTGATGTGTACAATGTAACGGAGAATGAGAGGATTTTTATGTAAGCAGACTATGTATGTCTTGTGATTTTCCCTTTGATTTATTTTTAACTCACCTTTGCAGTATCCTTTTCATATTTGAAAGTCATAATCATGGTCTGGATTGGGCAATTTCCAAAAGCATTTAATTCTGTCTTTTCTGCTGAACATTTACTAGGGAGAGTATTCTAATTGTCTTCCTTGATTTATAATATTAACCCTTTAAGTAATCTATGAGGAAACTTACCCTTTGTCTTATACCGCCCAGTTCCTTCCTAGTGTTCAAAGGCCATTAATAATTTACAGTGTTCTCCATTGCTATGTGGCATTGATAATAAAAAATAGATATTTCTTCTGCAATTTCAGAAGAACTTGAATGAGCCGAAAACATTTCAGACCATGTGTAAATCATGCCCAAATTTTACACAAAGACTTGGCAGCGAATAATTTGTCTTCATAAATGTTTTTGAATTGCCACTGCTCTGAAGTGCTCCCAAGGGGTAGGAGTTTGAAAGTTCTAGCTGATATATAGGCCGCAAAGCCTTTTGTAGTAGGTAAATCCCCTTACGTTTCCTGCTAATAAACTTAGAAACAACAGAGTCTTTTAGTAGTCAGGCTAGATGAACAGTCGTGCCTAACGTGAAAACACACAACTCCAGTATCCTGGTGTGCCAGCTCCCTATCTGTTTTGGACTAGACTCAGTGACTAATGTATGATGCTTAATCTGGTGGGCAGAGTAAAAAAGTGTGACCAAAGTAATCATGAGGGACATTTTACTTCTCTTTAATAATCAGAATGTGGGTGTTGACTGGGGAGCAGACTCTGAAATAGAGCTTTTCCCCATAGCTGGCAGAAGGAGAACAAAAAAGGTTAATTTACCAAATATTTGTACAAGTTATAGGCATATTTCACAGGAAAATCCCCGGATCTTAAGACTTTGCCTGAGAACTAGTAAGATACTGAAGAGGTCTTGGAATTTTATCTGGTTTTGTATGAAGTCCAGTAAGATGCTGAGCTCTCCCTGCTAAAATCATCACCACCAGAAAAATCGCTCAACACTTAAAACGTTCAGTCATGTTTGAAGTCTGTATCTGTGGCTTTCTGGGTCACATCTGTACTATAAGCAGTGACTATTCATAAATACAGATTTTGTTCTAAAGGTGAAAGTGCTTTTGTCCAAGAATAAGATGAAAACCATTTTTACACATACTGTTAAAATACTTATTCATTTTATTTCCATAGAAACAATGGAAAGGATAGTGTGATCCTACTATCCTTTAATGAACATGCTTTACCTAATATATGGTTTCCTCTGCAGTTTAAAATGTGTTAAATTAAAGACTTTTTAATTGCCAGTTTAACTCTTACTTAATGTCTTTTAGCCACAAGTTTTATTCACATATTTTTAAAGAGATCAAGTGGTGTCACTTACAAAGCTTAAATGATGACATTTTTATTTTCCCTATAGATTTCTGGTGAAAGTGACTGCCTTGAGAGGAATGAAATGATTTTTGACTACAAAATATTTTCCATTCCTGAAGCCAGGCTAGACTCCAGATCCCATGGAGAGCTTTGTGAGCACAAAACCGTGTTTATGTAACACATTCTGGGAAAATGCAAGAAGAAGTATCCTTATGACTTTTCATCAAGTATTTAAAAAAACCTGATTATTTTAATACACTTTGCCTGACTATTGTGATATTTTCTACATGAGATTGCTGGAAAAAATATTTGTGAAAATGACATACTGGGAACGTCTATGCAAAATAGATTTTAATACATAAACCTTCAGCAATCCCACTGGAAAATACAATAAAAAATAAAAATATGCTAAAAATCTAATACATTGTCCATGTTTACACAGAAAGATCTAGATAACTTGAAGGTTGAAATAATAATAGTTAAAAAATATATTTAAAGTGTGATCGTGGGCTGTGATCAAATTAACCATGTCTTTCAGTGTACACTCCAAGAAGAGACGATTGCAGCGTAAGAAAGAAGTACCCACAAAGTATATATGTGATGACCACTGAAAGATCCCAGCAAAGATCCCAGCTGGGTAATTAGAGTAAGGAAGAGGAACCCACAAATCTGCCATTTTTATGGGAACAGATCATGATGTCGATTTCTTTGAAAACATTACAAATTTGAGAAAGAAAACTGAGAAAGAAACATTCTTCTAGGATTAATTTTTATTTTTTAAAAAGAAAAACATTTGGCACCAGGAACAATTTCTTTAAAGTGTGGCACATGATATGTCAACAAGATCATGTGGAGAAAAACAAACTTCACCTATGGCTTGCTCTTTAGCTTAGAAACCTGTTTGGTTTTATACTCACTGCTCTCTGTACTTGTTGACTGTAGAAGACATGAGCAGACAGATGCAGAATTACTATTACCTTAGACATTGCTGCATGAACCATACGGTCATTCTGTCTTTTGTGCAAGCTATGAGAGTTGTGAGGACATTTGACAATCTATTTTCTCCTTTGTAGCTTCAAGAGGACAACAGGAAAGTAATATTCTCCTATGGGCTATTGCTTTTCACACAGCTCTGCTTCCCAGCCTTTTCCTCAGACTACTTTCCAGAAGAGGTATCAGCACACCCTTATTCTAAAATATCACTGCATCTCTCAGGAAAGCTTATTCTATGACTCATTTTTTTCTGCTCTTTAAGTTGCACATACAGACTCTGTAGACTGTAAAAAGAAACAGCAGGCTGAAGATGAGCTTATGGCTCCTAAAAGTAGCCTCCCATATCTGCAATCCCTCTTCCTCTAAACATGAATATTTTATTTCTCACTTGACAGTGCAACTGCTCTGTCCTACATTTCTACATATCCGATGCATATTTGTGTGTATATATATCCATATATAGGTATGAGTATATCTATGTATATTTATGTATATATATGCGATTTCCACATTACTGCACATCCCACTTTGGCTCCCTTAATTAATTGTGTGATTTTTATTTCTGAAATATTCTATTCCAACCTGAAAGTATATACTTGATGCAGGACTTTAATACAATGTCAAATAAATTACAGTCTAGTTCTTTTCTGAGCCACACAGTTAAAAGGGATTTAACAGTGTTGTGGCCTACATTTGCTGTCCTCACTCATTATTCAGGCTCATATCATGCAGCGTATTCACTGGAGGTTATACAGGAGGAGTGGCATAGCAGACTGAGTCCTCAGATCTCAGAGAATGCCTGGGGACATATTGTACTATAACGCGATGGAGAAGAAATATAAATAATGTCAAACAAAACAAAATGCAACAGCTCCTTGGGTGTTAAAATCAAGAGTTTAAACATGACAAAACAGCCTCTAGGAGTATGCTCATATTTGATCTCTCTCAGACCCTGGGCTGACTCTACGTTTTTCTTGTTACATTACAAATGAGCAAAAAAAATTGATTTCTTAATATCAAATCAATTGCACAATACAGAAGTAAATGTTCAAGAATTCCTAGCATGTACATTACTGTGTTGTCTGGAGGGAAAACTACAATTACAATGTTTTTCACAATAACTTGTAGATAGATGCCAACTACTCAGTACATAGACTGCCTTTAGAAGCATATAGAGCTGCAGAGAGGTTTTTCTGTCTTGGAATGAGTCTCGGTATCTTACGTAGTCTCTTCCGCTTTATGGAATTAGCTCAGCTGATTCAGGAATCGCAAAAATCACTATGTAACTACTCAGATTGTTCCTAAGCAATACATTTCAGAAGTAAAATGAGGCAAGACTCTGAAGTGCAATGAGAAGCAGGAGGGAAAAAGGCATATTGGGTACTAAAACGTTTAAATCAGTAAAGAATGTGCCTGACTTTGAGACGTCACTCCAAGATTCAGACAATCATTAAGAAACTAAGTAGTGTGTTTTTAGCATTTTCAATAGGAAGTTTTATATATTTAGGTTAAAATAGAACCTCCTGTACCTGCTCACTAGCTTTATAAAGCAGTGTAGAAAACATACCTACATCTGATAGTTCTCTGGAGTCAGTGTCCCTGACAGTGTTAAACATAATGTTCTATATAGCAGAAGTACAGACATACATTTTAAATACATGATGTGCAGTTTGTTTCCTTTTAGTGAAGCAGAAAGAAAAATGAAATATACAGTGAAAGACACACTTATATGTACAGTATGTAGCAATGTATATATAAAAGCAATTTATGTAAGTGTTCTTTTCAATTGCAGTACTATTGAGGAAGGACTTTAAATGCAAGTTCATCTTACATACACATAGTACAAGATCTGCTCATTTGCTTTTATTTCTGGCTCTGAGAATCTTCATGTCTGCAGAGATAAGATCTCAGTAAAGTTATGTGTACTTCTGAGTTTGCTCAGTTACATAATATTCTTGTTCTGTATTGGTACGCCATTAACTCTATACTATGATAAAATAAATAAGTCATAGATTAAAGTTTACAGCTTGATAGTTGGCTAGATTAATAGGAATTTATTAGTGGCATTCAAGTAATTCATGACTATTAACTGATTGCTTTGAACCTGAAGACAGTTTTTTGTTAATTTTAACATTAAAAATAACTTTAAAAAACCCTCAACAAAACAAAAAAGTCCCATATTTGTGCGAGTGACATAAATTTCTTACCATGCCCTTCACAAAAATGGAAAACATTGACTAATACAGCAATTAAAAGTGCTGCTTTCATCAGATGATTGAGTTGTAGTTATGTTTCAGGGCCCAAATCCAACAAATCACTTAAGAACATGGTAAAAGTTAAGCTTATGCTTAAGACCTTTTCTGGATCAGATCCTGAGGTAGGAGTACTCACATCTCATGACTTAGAAACATTAGTTAATTTCAAGAACTGTTAGGGAATTCTGTCTCCTAGTACAGGAAGGAGTGATGTTTGGTTGTCTGGCATGAGCTACTCCCTTTATCCTAAGCAGCAGTTCCTGACAACTGTGGGAGAAAGGATACTACTCTGTTCATAAAATAAATTTCAATGTGTCCCTCTGCAGTGTGGCTCTAAAATGTTTATAAAATAACTCAACTGAGAATCATTTCAACCAAGCATCTCAGCTGAGATTTTGGCAATACATAATCATAATGATAGTGAGTTAAACATAAGTATTAAAGGAAGAAAAAAACTCACAGGTTTTCTAATCAATTGTTTGTCAAGCTATTTTATGTAAATTATTGCTAGCCTGAGGAAGTTTAGTAGTGTAGTATTACACCTTATTCTTTAACATTTCCATTTTGACAAACATATTAATACAAGTTTCAGGAAAAAATTTTGTTTCTACAGCTGTTAAACAATAAGTCTCTCTGAATTTTATTTGTCATCATTTCACTATGTTTATTCTCAGTGCCTCTCTTCTAATTTAAAAATCAAATGAAATCAATATCTCAAAGAGAACTAGAGAGTGACAGTAAAATCCAATATGGAATCAATATTCCAGACAGCTGAAAGAAGCCTATATTTGTTTCTCTCTTTCATGATTGCTCCATTCTTCAAACTCTTGTTTTCAAAAGCCTGAAGAGAAAAGAATTTAGCAACAGGAACTGGAAATCATCAGAAAGGCAGGCTAAGAAGAGAAGAATTTCAGAGCTACACAGGAGATACAGAACAAACTTTTGATCCTCTACTGTGTACAGTCTGGTTTTAAATTTTATTTTGATCCCAAACAGCTCCAATTCTCCATTTCTAAATATCTAGTCACTAATATATCACTCAGCTGATAATGGCTCCATTTCTGACAGGAAATTCCATGAGCATATCAGTCTGATGAAATATTCTCAGTAATATACTCTATAATTTCCTTTTTATTGCCTTCCTCATATACGTTATATTTGAATATATCCTCCTGGAGATGTCTTAAAATTAGGAGGTTTAATCCCTTCCTTTTCTTAATGTTTCTAAAAACTGTGTATATAAAAATGTTTTAGTAACTCCTGATAAATCAGCTGCATTGGAGTTTATTACTGTGATTTTTTTGCCTGGCTTCCCACCAATGCCTTTCTGCTATTGTATTACACATAGTTGGACAGTGTAGGACACATTTTCATTTTCTAAAGGGAGTCTCCTGAAAATGCTGTTAGAAATTTGCATTAACTTCCACCTATTCAAAATAGAATGAAAAATGTTTAGGTGTAGAAAAAAAAAATCTTGTTCTGTTATTAAACCAAAGTATAACACTTACTAGAACGTTCTCTTCTTTGCTAAAACTCATGGAACTGTTAGCATAAATAAACCAAGAAAGAATGTTATTTTTTTGACATTTAAGTTGACATACACCTAGAAAGAGATATTACTTGTTAGTATACTGTGCCTCAGAAGTTAATTTCTCTTTTACAGGCAAATGGAAAGTAAATCACTTTAAGCCACTTTGCTGAGAGCAAGGAATGTTTAAAATAATAATATCAATATAGCATGATATTTTCTCTTCCATCAACTCTGATGTCATGTTTAATACTATGTTATTGTGTTATAGGCCCTAGGATGAAATGATTGGCATATGAATCATTTTCACCTTGACTTGGGAAAAATTGGGAAATGATAGGTTTGTCTAAAGAATTTATCTTCACAGTGGTGGATAGTGTAAAACAATCTAAAACTGTTCTTTAACGATGCCTCTTTATATGCAATGCAGCTCAGGAAAAACCTGACCTAGTACTATACTATCAATTCTGTTAAAATGTAACATTAATGAGGCACGTGTATTTGCCATGAAAACTGATAGTAGTGTAGGTAGGTGCCCCGTGTCTAAAAACCTGGTTTAATACATCAGACAGATCTGATGTGACAGTTACCACTGAAAAATAAATATTTTGCCGCAGTTTGGTGTATGAGGTTTTTTCCCCAAGAGTTATAAATAATATTAACGTCTAGGGTCCAAATTTTATGTCAGATCTTAGCAAAAAGATCCTATGTAAGGTGCTGAGCACCTGTAGTTTTTGGATTACATCAGGATATTATTGCAGACTACCAGCAACTCTGCTTTTCGTAGTATGTTCCCACAACACAGTAACCTGCCCTGGAAATAGAAAGCTTCTGCTGCTTTGGGCTGCGCCCTTTCAAAAAGTTTTTCTCTTGGGACGCCATAAATAGTTTCAACAGATCAAATGGAATTACCCGAAAGGAGAAGCAGAACAGGTCAGACCAATATCCAGCTTTTTCTGATTAATGAGTCTTACACCTTGTCGCGTTCCACTATGGGGAACTGCAGGGAGTTCTTTCAAAATAGATAATTCAGGACAAAATTAATTCAACTGGGATAAATATTATAACTGAGAACCGTTTATTGAAAACGAAAAGTATGTACTGAAGAAGAACATAAAGGACAGAAAACGACGAAGGAAAAGTGAAAGGAATGAGGGGGGGAGACAGGGAGGAGAAGTGGCTGTTACCCCCCGAGCCTTCGGGCTGTGCTGTTGCGGTCCCGCCGGCAGGTGGAGCGCGCGCTCCCCGCCGCGGGAGCCTGCGCAGCTCCGGAGAGGCGCGGCTGTCAGGGCGCAGCTCCCACGGCGACGGGCGGCCGGACACCACGGGAGTGGACCCCCGGGCAGGAGGTGCAGCACCCGGGACAGGATCGTGGCGGGATCGCGGCGGCGGGCTGGACTGGCAGTTGGAAGCAGTTGGAAGCAGGTGACTCAGGCAGGGATGAGGCAAGCAGGGGCGAGGCAGGCAGGGTGTCGGGCAGGAACGTAGGGAGGCAGGACAGGCGAAGGCTGGAGCAAGCGAGGGAGGTGGCAGGACGCAGGCTTCAGCACGAGGCTCGGGGGTCAGCAGGTGCCCGGGCAAGCGTCCAGCAGCGTCAAGCAAAAGACCCAAAAGTCAAAAAGGACAAAAAGGGAGAGAGCACCCAGCGAGGGCAACGGACAGCAAACTAGGGGCAAAGGCAAAAAGCCGCCGTGAGGGCACAAAAGTAAAAAGCCGGAGTCCAGCAGCAAAGGCGAACAGCCCCTTGGTTTCTGCCACAGTTGCTTTCATAGCCCCTGGCTCCTCCCGGCGGCTGCTCGCTGGCAGGCGGCCATTGGCCCAGTCCAACAGTCCGTCGCAGTCCATTGGTGGAGACCTTTCGCCACCCGGTTGGAGGACCCTTCTGGAGGGCACTGCGGCCTTGGTGCTCTCCTACTGACTGCTGAGTCCATAGGAGAGATGAAATGGCTGCCAGGCACAGTCTTCCTAGAGAGAGGGCCTGCCTCCATCTTCTCCTAGTCGTCTCTGCATGAAGCACAGCCTCTCCCCCACATACCTTTCACAATCCAGTGTGGAGACAGATCGAAATGGAACTGGTTCCTCACACACCTAGATGCTTCAAACTAGAAAAAAACCATTTTTTCCAGGTATTCTGGGAAAGAGCTTTTCCTGGATTCAGTGCAACATGCTTTTAATTACATAGCATAGGATCAAATCATCACGGATCTGCTTTGCCAAGCTGACTTTTTAAATTAGCTTTACAATAGATTTATGCTGCCTGTGGATATGCAGCAGCACAGTAAACCTAAGTCTGTCTAATTTTCAAACCATCATAATTTAAAGAGCTCTAATTTATATTTAATGAAGAAGAAATTATATAGAAAGCATCAACTACCGTTTAACAAGACACCTTATGAACAGTTTTTATGCTTTGCTAAAAGCCCTTCACCTTATCCTTCCATTGTATGGCTGATGCAACATTTTTAGAGGAAGTTGGGTATTTTAAAATGTTTTTATAAAACCCCCTAATATTAGAAACAATTCATGGTTTATGTTTACATGGGATGGCTGGAAAATTTCCTGAAATGTATAGAAATTCTTCTTTTAATGAGGAAAGGAATTTATTGCAAGTAGAATAAGAAAAAATATAAAGTCTTTATGCCACTAACATCGATGATATGGATTAGAATGTAGCAGTCTATCTCCTTTTTTTATGTAATTATTCAGTTAGGGCATGAGAACAGCACAGTGAATAGGGCTGGATTTCTGTACTGCCTTGGTAAAGTATGATGAAATCTCAATCTGACAACTGCTTTATCTCTGCCTGAATACAAACATTAGAACATGCTTTGCAGTCTGACTTAAATAAAATTAATGAGAACTGGCAAAATATTGTGAGTGTGATGGGTAATGATTGGATTTGAATTAGTCAAAGCCTTATTTTAAAATCCTCATCGCTACTCTGGAAAGAGTTTTGTCAATTACAGGTCATAGGGAGGAGTTAAACACACCTGTAATATCAGAAAAATTAAAGTTTGCAAGAATAAAAAAAAAATTAGAAATAAAATTTTTGGAGAAAGTAAATTAATATATCTAGAGAACACAAAATGTCGTGGAGAATTAATGTTTGCATTCATTTGAATACGCATGGTAATGCAAGAAATATCTGAGTGCTGAAAAACTGGTAGAATAGCACTGCAAGGCTAGGTTATTTTTTTCCTATGTCTGTTGCCCAAAGCAACTGTGAAAAGAGGCAAAGGAGATGTTGGAAAAGAGCTCAGAAGTGTTAGTGAAAAATACATCTCTCTCAAACACTCAGGTGTGGAAGATTTTACAGACTATTTTGGGGAGCATCAATCTCTAACCACAATTTCTCCTAGCATCTATTGCAGCTCTTTGTCTCAGAATTCTGCCTACACTATTTGAGCTCTTTGGTTTACCAACAATTCAGTGTTCAGATCAACCTTTGTGAAGGTTGCAACTGGACTCTAGAACATCTGTAATTTTTCTCCCATCTCCTGCCTACAATGAAACTGTTCTAAACATCAAACAGTTTTTTGGCTGAGAGGGTCTCATGCTGCCACTCTTGCCTGTAGAAGTTATTACATTTCATCAATCAATTAAATATTCATTGAGGCATAGACAAAGCATAAGAATGACCTCTGGTGTTGACAGAGCTGGGATAGAAAGACCCTGTAATTGAGGCAGTATCAATGTTTAAATACTGAGTCATCTTGGAGGGGTGATGAACTTGAATTATGCAGAGGCATTAAGGTAGTTACATGTATATTGTGGCCCTGCATTTTGCAGTTCTTCAGATGTGCAGTGGTTTTGGTTCGGCGAAATAGTTTCTCACGCACTTTTGTATAAACATGACTTTGTTGATCTAACCGGCAAAGATTGTTATGAATTCCTAACCTATATGATAGACAATTCTATTGACCAGTGAACAGCAGGAGGTGGCATTCCTATCCTCCAATCCATGGTGGTTTCTGAATGCATATAAATAAAGTTAGGGCAGAGGCCAGCTCTCTCTCCTTCCTTCCTTTTGGCCTCTGCCTGTTGGAGAACCCTGACAGCTGTCTCTGTGTGCTTATTCGAACCTGAGAACAACAGTATATATTTTACCTGAAGTAAAATTATAGAAAACCTTCTAGAAGAATATATATATATATATATGTATGTATGTATATATACACCAACAAAAGTAGTTACAATGATATTTCTTTGAGGTAGTTAAAATTAAATTTGGAAAAGCATGGCAACAAGACAACAGAGTAAACAATTTTGCATAAAATCTTTCTTTTCAAATATACATATCTTTATGATGAGAGACAGTGAGTTTCACTGTATTGAAGAGGTACCTTGCTACCTACATGGTGCAAGACCCAGCTATGGTAGCGGCTCCATAGTTGAAAGAATGACTATCCCAGCTGTGATCAAAGGTGATAATATGCAGTGTCTGACAGCAACTGTTAGAAGACAAAGAAAACCCTACAAGAATAAAACAAGTGATATGCATTCCTCAAGTTTAGGTAACCAGCAAGGTCATCAAGCAGAAATACCAGATTAAATAAAAATTGTATTATGACAGATGGGGAAGTTCACACTTCTGCTGAAAGCTGGTAAGTAGTAAAAGTGCGTGTAAAAGTAATAGGAAAGAGACTTGTACCTTTATGACAGCATTGTAAAAGTGCTGAAACACTAAAATACAAACATCACCAAACTTTGACATACATTGCAATGCATTTAGAGAGTCATTTCATCAGGAAAATGAGGAAAGAAGTATCAAATTCAAGAAGTATCAAATGTTCAAATAATTGAACATGTTTCCAAATTCCCTCCAGTTGTGAAACATCATCCCTTAATACCATGTATATGTAGATTTCCAGTTCTCCCAAGAAACAGAAAAGGAACAATTTTTTAAGAGCAGGTCTGTTCTGCCTTTTGCTAGATGTAAAAGCAGAAAGTCTGTAGTGAGCAATCAGCCTCTTATCAATAGTTTGGCAGAGGTCATTGACAAGAATTGCTGCAAAAACCATTTAATGTTCACAAAAGTCATAAAACTCCCATCATGCTTGAAGCTGTGTTTTATTTGAATAACCTTTATGACATAATGAATTTTATAGCCTGTAGATTTTATTGGATATAATGAGTCCAGCAGTTCTTGAATCAGGAAAAACCCAGGCAGTTCACTAGAAATTTGATTTTCTTATTATTGCTCAGGGCAGTAATCATATGAAGAACAAGAAATGCAGCAGAAAACTTCAGGTCTGAAAACATGTAGGAACTTGTGTATAATACCACTATTCTTGAAATAATCATATGCCCAGATTGTGCTATTTCCTCTGATCACAGCTAGTTAGATATTTAAGCAGCCATTTCTACATGCAGCGATAAGATTTGCAATAGCCAAGGGAAACGCACAGTTTGGCAACTATGAATAGATATTTAGCTCTGTATGGTGGGTACTTAATTCCCCATGAATCTCAATTTTATGTTTTAAAAGTCCAAATCCAAATTTTCGATTTAAAAATATAACCATCCCCGCTTAATATTGAGAAATTATTTTTGCTTTGTCTCATTTGCAATAGAAATATTGTGGTTAGATGGATCTTGGACTCTAATATTTTAAAGCCTTTTAAAGGGATTTTTTAAAAGCTGCTTCAAGTGATAAATGCTCTGGTCTACCATTTTTTATTGAACATTTCATGACCACCCACATTACTTAAGCAAGTTGATTTATGTTTTTGGCAAAACTTGACATGTATTTCGGTATACATTTTTGCACATCCCACTTTACTGAGTTTATGAGCAGATGTTTACAGGAAGTACAGTAAAGTACTTCCTGTTCCACAAAGGCACATGGTGTGCCATGGAGAACTATTCACATTGGAGAACACCACCTGCAAAATGTAAGACAGAGGTATTTCTTCCGTTGCTCAGAGCACACGTACAAATAAGATTACCATAAGTGTATATGTGTACATTAGATGTCCAAGAAACCATCAGTTCTTCCTTCCATACATAATTACATAAAACACTTATTGCAAAAACTAAGCTTTCTTTCATTTTTGCATAAATCTGAAGATTAACTTTTTAGTAAACTAATACTTTTTTGAATAGTAAAGAGATACAGAGAGACCTATAGTACCATATCCAAGGAAAAGTTGAAAGCAGAATAGAAATTAGATTAAAAAAGTAGCGTCCTATAAGCAGAATATAAATTTACAATAAAATCGATAACTTTGCAGTAGTTTGCCACAGGGCTAACACTTAATATTACACTGTTACAAAATTAGGCCAGATCCCTGTAAAATTGTCTGATTTATCCATTATTGTGAATGATAATCTTTCCAACACTGCCACATCAGGGATTTCAGTTTTCCAGTACTGAATTCACAGAATAAAAAGTAGTTTTCACTTGATGAGAATTAATTTCTTTACTGTAGAAGAAGTATGCAATATTCATCTTTTTAATCATTCAAAGTCCTTTGAAAAATTTCTAGAAGTAAATAACAGAAGTAAATAACATCAGGAAACGGGAAGTTTTTCCTAGTGTTCATATAATCTCACTGGATTTTAATTTCAAACTCCAGATTATTTAAGGTGAAATTATGAAGTATAGTTCCAAATCACGGATATTTTATTGAACCATCTTAGATTGCAAATGAATTTGAAACTGGAGAAGTTATCTGCATGATATGATACCTGGTCAGTAGCAGCAGTCTTCACATCAGAAACCTCCATTACCTCCTCCTTACCTCAAAATGTCTGACAGAGTGTTTACCAGAAATTACACTTCATGAAATGATATTTTAGTGTCCAAGATTACCCAGCCTCTAACCTTTTTTATGAAAGAACTAAAAAAGAAGACAAACTACCCCACCTTAATAGATGTTTTTGGCTTTTTGTGTCCAATAGGAACTATAGTTGAATTAATATAAGCATTAGGAAGAATAAATGGCAGACATAGAGTTTGAACTCGTGCTTACCTCTCAAGAAGGGGTTCTCTGACTCATTGTGGGGAATATTCTGAAAATGTCAGGTCACTGGTCAAGACATAGATGGAAATATTAGGAATTATATGAAAAGAAAGAGAAAGTAATAAAGAGAATAAATATACGTGCCCACACCTTGAATTCTGTGATCAACACCAATTGCTCCAACTTTGAAAACAAGAAATATGTAGTGAAAAGCTATGCATGAGGTGACAAAGTTGATTAGCAGTATGAACCACCTTACTGCAAAGGAATAAATAAGTAAACGAGGATTTTTCAGCTCAGAAAACAGAAATGGTACAATGGAAGTATACAAATTCTGACTGGTACAGAGAAATCAAATACAGAACTTCCTAATTTGTCATAATAGAATCAATATCAATATGAAAAAAAATTACAGAGAAATCTATTTTTGAAAAAATTCTTACATGTTTTTTCACTTCTACAGCTGTCATGATGGAGTACGATATACAGCCAAATTCAGAAATAAATTCCACTGCTTGCAAGCCCGAAAATCTGAGAAAGCTACTCTGTGCATCTGTTCATTTATGCAGTTTTGGCCAGTAGGTAGGTGGGACTGAAAGGCACAACACGTGGTGAATAATGTGGAAGAGTGCACTGCACCTTTAACAGGAAGCAAATTCACACGCATAACCCCTGTCCAGACTCTAGCTTCAAATGCTTAGGCATGGAAGTGCTGGCCAACAATTTTTTTCACTAAACCCCAAAATACGTAAAAAAAAAAAAACTGAAGATTGCTGTGGATACTGAAAAGCTTTCAGCAGAGAAATTTTCCAGCCTTCACAGCATTCTGTGAGAGCCGTTTTTCTCACGCAAGCTATGAAAAACAGTGAGACAGTTTTGTAAATGAATCCTCTTATCTTGCACCTGTGAAGTTGTTATGTAGTATTGTTATGATACTGACTAGAGAAATATTTTGAAATAGGTGTTGTAGGGTTCAGCCTGAGAGGTGGGTGGCCAAAAGACCAATGACCTTATGGCATTCAAGTATACTAAGATACAAAACGAATCTGTATATTAATAAATAATTCCATTCCACCTTCTTCCTGGATTGTACTTTGTGTCGTGATTTTGCTCCGTCCCCGGTACAACAGCGACAGAGCTCTGCGGTTTGCAACAGTTTTGGGTGTTGGGTTGGTTTTATGAGTTTGGTATAACTGCCCAACTTATTTAGCTTGGAAAATAAATGCTTTGCAAAAATGTTTTTTTTCACAGGTGGAGTGAGAAATACACAGCCTGAGGACCTGGATCACATCCCTCACTTCATTTAACACAGCCCTTAGCCATAAGCTACTCTAGAATTACTATTGGTTAATTGGAAGTTAGGTATTAATGTGATGCGTTCAGACTCCCAGTGAAAAAAAAGATCCACCTTCATGCCTTGAAGCCTGAAACTACCAAAAAATGCATATTGAGTGCAAAGAAGTAAACAAGGACAGATGATTCAGTTTTATACTACGGAGATCTGAAGTATACATTGAATATTTTAAGACTTAGGTTCAAACCCCACTCAAGCAACCCCTGAAAAAAATCTGTTGTGATCTCTGTCTTCAAATTTACGGGATCTGTGATAACATAATAAAAAGTCTGCAGGGTTTTTTTTGAGTAACAAGAATTACCATACTGAGATTAGCATTAAGGTACATTGCAAGAACCATAGGTAACAGCTATTCAGTAATAACATCCCTGAAGCTTGTCACTACACACAGAATATCTGTGAATCTACCTGTCTTCTCTAGATCTTTAAAATGGTATTTCAGTAGATTATACATGTTATATGGGTCTGCAGCATAAGGCTGAAGCTTATCCAGACTATGTAATTCTAGAACAAAAAGGAATTTTAGTTGTTCAGTACTAGCAGAATTTTTTATTGTGTTTGTTTTGTTGCAAGACACCAACTTAAAAGTGAAACACTTCATAAGAATATGAAAACACAGAAAATTTTTTTCCTGCTCATCATCTGGGGGAAAAAATTCATAAATCTAGGAGAAGATATACCTCAAAGAAACTAATTTTCATATTTAAAGAAGATGAAAGTCAAGGTTTTCAGGGAGATTAATCTGTTAGAGCACTTATGAAAGATGTACAAAGCACGCTGAATCTCTCCTCCAAGTAGACTTACCAAAGACTTTTTACACATCTCAAAACATGACATAAACAGCTACTAAACCCCTGTGTTTTCTACCTAAGAAATATTTTACAATTAACAAAGTTGAATTCCTCTTGAGAAGAACTCTTAAGGAAAAGACTCCCACTGTTTACAGTGGAGACAATTCCATAGTCTACATGTTTTTGCGCAGCCCACTTTTGCTGTGCTATAGTGCAGGTGAAATCTATTATTAGGTTGAAGAAAGCATCAACTGTGTTTTAGCTGACTATGTATACTATACAAAATAATATAATAAAATCCCATGGACACCCTAACTTTTTAATGAGTATATCTTGCAAAAAAAGTGAAGGTTTTTGCTGCTAAGATTGATTATATTAATTTTGACTTGCACCTTCTCTAGTACTGACTCATTGTTCTGAAAACTGTACAATTGGAAGGAAAAAAAATGGTATATGCCATTATATTTGACTGTATACCTGACTGTAAAGACAGTAAGGAAGAGATTTATTTTGTGTTTTACTTTTTGGGCAATTATGTTTAATGAGCGGTGATTTTGAAGAAAAATGATGTGGTTTTTCTTCCTATTTTTTTTTCAGTTAGAAACAACAAATGAACTCTGAACTGTGTTAGAGAGTGCTTACGTCTGTAAAATACTGCTCCTTTGCTTTTCTAACCCAACAGCATTTAGCAACTCTTATGATAAATGACATATTACGTATGGAGAAGGGTTTCCAAGTAAGTAAATAAAGTATAAATACTTAGTTTGAATGGACCCTTGATACCATGATACTTCCTGGAACAAACAAAGACCCATTTGGTGATGTTGACTTGCTTTGTCCTTCTCACTTGACACTGTCAAGATATCACATGCTGTTCTCTAACCAGAGAGTCCCAGCTAACCTCTAATCTTGCAGTTTTGCCTCCATAGTTGGATGCTTATACCACTGTGTATCCTCAGAGGAGTCATCAGGACAGTGAGAATACTGTTGTTCATTTTCATGGATCCTGGTACTGAGTTGGAGCCTTAATTAGCTATTGGGTAAGCAAGTAGTGAATAGAATAAGGTAGCTACCACAACTCCATGGCTGTATTTCCTGTGTTTCCTATTTTGATTCAGGTTTTTGAAAGACAATGGCAATTGTTCTGCACTTTCATGACAATTGTTTTGCATTGGACTTTCATACCTAGTGTTTTCTTTCATTTTTTAAACATTTTTGTCTCTTTTTATTTATTCTAAATAAGTTGTTGTTTTTGGGTTTTTTTTGTAGATCCTGGGCACCTGTCCATGAAACAGGAGGTGATGTCAGATACATGCTAACTTATTTAACTAACCCTGTCAAAGCATTACCCATTTGGTACAGTTTCTTTTACAGTAAATTTTTTTCAGCAAGCTATTAATTTATCTGATACTGACTGCTGGGTACCACAAAGAAATTAGTATTATTCCTATTTCTACTATACCACTTAGATAATTGCACTGTGTGTGCTTTGTTCATATTTTGATTAAGAGGTGACTGACTCCGCTGAACTTAGTGCAGTAAATAGGATTGCTCTTGGAAAATGACATCAGCTTACTTCTTATTGAGCTTTGCTTATATAGTGTTTTCTGCTACTATATTTGAAAGCTTGTCTGTAGTGATTCTTATATCATAAAAACATAGGCAGTACTCTACAGGGATGAAAAATATTTCTCATGAGATCTGGACTAATATGTAACTCTCCTGTTGTTACAAATTCAAAATACAGATTAAGAACCTTGGAAAATCATCCATTTTTTTACACTATTTCGTGCCTGGCTATGAGTGAATATGCACTATTTTATATGCAAGTATTGCAAAAATGCTCAATTTATAGAATAGCATAGGTTTGACACAAATCCTAGTGGTTATAATTTCGCTTCTCTATAATTGCACAAATAAAACCTCACTTGAACTTCAAAGTAAATTTTGGTGTTATGTGTCCATATGAAGTGAAAATTAAAAAGTTTGTTCACATTTCTATGAAGCAAAACTGTGACTCATAGTAAGAAATAAAATCAATTATCATACTTTATAGATGACTAATGTCTTTTTCAGGGGTTCTGTAAATGTCTCTTCTAATTGGCCCTCCTGTCCCTTGAGAAAGGTGAGAAACCTCCTGGGTATTGGCCAAAGCCCAACATTAAGCCATAGCCCCACAATCCCTGGTCTGCCTCAGAATCCCACCTGCCTAGACCAGTATCCAAGCCCAATCAAGGGCCCTCAGGGGTTACCTCTGAAAAAGTACAATAGCAGGGCAGCTGTCTATTAATACCACTTGTTGATCCTCCAGAGCTGAATGGCTCTGCATTTGATGTGTCTTTCTGAGTAGGTTTAAGATATTAGGAAGAAATTCCCTCAGTAATCATACCAAAAGGAAGGTAATGGTCAGTCACAGGTGGTATATAGGTCTAGATGAACCCATAGTCTAACTCAGTTTGACAGTTTTGTGTAGTGGCTCTGACTTTCTTTAGCCATGCCTTCACTCCCTCTCTCTGCAATCTGATCTCTCTTCATGTTGGTATATTTAACATGCATAATTTGTTTCAAACAATTTGTACCTTTGACATTCTATTTGGTCTTAGCAAACAATATATATCTAGAAGACTGGACTATATAAATGAGGGAAAGTCAAGAAACTAGTGCTGGAGTAAGGGAACAAATAAGATAATTAGCTAGCGGAAGATGTGTTCAACTGACTCAGTATGTCATCCTTTTAGCTATGCAACAAATGTTTGATATCTAGCTAGGATAATTAACATCAGTTATCAGAGGTGTGATTTTGACAAATTTTGCTCTTGTGGTGTGCTTTTATTCATGCCCATAAACTTACAGTTAGTTACACCTGAGTGTAATTAGAGCACATATTATAATGTACTTCCAGAAAGAGCTGGGGGGGTTGTGTCTTTTTTTTTAATAGTATTAAAAACTGTTTTATGACATCTTTGCTGTTCTTATCTTTACCTAAATATACCGCAGATGAGACTTCCACTTGATCTGTTCACTGAATTAGTGAAGATAATTGATAAGATTATTTGTTTCCAGCAAGGAATTGCTAAGCATATATATTAAATACAGTGGGAATCAGATATTAAAGAAGTAACTTGATATGAAGAACAACTTTTTTGTGATATACTGAACCCGGGAAAGCCTGTGGCATCTAATTAACAGCTAGAATTAAGAAGATTATAAAGATATATTGATACAATATAAACTAAATAGAATTAGTCCTAAAATGAAGGCTGTGGAATTGGTTCTGTATTGAATTGTGAGGCAAATTGTAAGGCAAGATGTGTGTCACAACATTTAAATATTTTTTATAAAGAAACTTTTGCTTCCAGTGTCCTCCAAACTTCTAAGAAATATTGAAAGATGTAATTTAATTTCACAGAGCATTTTGTAAGGATCTGCCAGGCAATATGCCTGATTGAGACTGTATTGAGTGCTGTGGGCAATATTTTGTCAGGCATACACTGTGCTGGTTTTTAAAGCTCTCTCCTCCTTTGTCCTTAAGGTTTAGATGGTTTTTAGAGCACACCAGGAAGGAGGTATTGCTTAATTTTTTGTATTTTATGTGTTCTTTTATCTGGAATAAGCTGGACAGCTAATGAAAGAGAAAAAAGGGGACAAACCCAAAAGCACGTGAAACGTGCCTCTCATTTTGCCTACATTTCTGTTTTCACAGCAGTCTGAGTTTGTTTTTGCCTTGCTTTCTTTCCTGTAGGCTGGTATGGTGCCAGTGATGCATGTAAGCCAGATGTTTGGAGGCTTGCAGAGTCTGTTACTTAGAAAAAAAAAAGATATTAGGGTAGGAACTTTGCATGGGGTAGACATTTGCTAATAAATGATGGAGTTGTTTTTCTCTGCAGATGTTCCTTTCCAACAGAAAAAGATTCCTTCTTTAGCTTAAGGGTTATCTAGATTTAGTTGCATTCTTTTGTCCTCTGCACTAGAGATGTGAGCTCTGTGGATAATACTGTGTGCTTTCTATGCATCCTCCCTGCCATCTGGGAAGCTGAATTCCTGTTACATGTTACTGCAGTGAACCATCCTGGACCAGATTTGCTCTTTAGACAGGCTTATCTCTTGCTGAGTTAGCATCAAAGGGCCCAGTCATAAAAAATGTTAAAAAAGCTCTATTTCAATACCTAGGAAATGGGACTGCTATCAGACAACACTGGTAGCTATGCAGGATCAGGACCAAAATATGTGTTCTTGGTTACAGGGTGTTTTAGAATCTTATTTTATTTCACTTTTAAGCTAAATACAAAGTTTTAAATAAATATCAGTGCTGATTGTTTACAGCTTTCTCTCCACCATGGCTTTAAAAATTTTTTATTCTGACTCTTTTAAAATACACTGGAAGCTTTTTACAGCTATATTAAGCAAACGTTTGGGGCAGCAGATGACAGGATATTATTCTGAGATTAAGGAAGGAAAATGAGAAAGAAGGATATGAACAAAGGCAGACTGAAGAGGAAGGGGATCACACTCTTTTTCCACTGCTGGAGGAAACCACAGCTGCTATTGTGTGTACTCTGAAAGTGATTATCTCCAGTCACTGTTTCTCTCAGAGTCTAATCTGCTGATTCACTGGCTTTTTCTCATCAGGGTTGGAAATGAGATATCAAAAAGCATTAATATCCATTGTAGCAAAGATCCACACCAAAGGGGCCATTAGCTTATCTGTGTTAAAATATTTGCTGGA
Organism: Amblyornis subalaris; assembly: GCA_018881555.1. Taxonomy (NCBI): domain Eukaryota; kingdom Metazoa; phylum Chordata; class Aves; order Passeriformes; family Ptilonorhynchidae; genus Amblyornis; species Amblyornis subalaris. Next base: position 2,239,447 of record JACAXG010000111.1, on the reverse strand, counting down.
TAAATTTTGTTTCCCAAACACATTTTGAGGTGATAATTTACTCATTCTCAATACTGCTATTTTTGCAGGCGGCTTGACAGCTATTGTGGAAATGAAATGTATCTGGCACTGCAACTTCATGTGCTATCACTTTGATTGCATTATAAATATGCATCCAAGGATTGTGATTTTGAAACCACAGATGTCTGGGCCTTGGCTAATAAAAGACAGAACTGTCAGCTGCCCTTTGTCAAGGATAACTGTCTCTCCCTGGGAAGCAGAGACTGAAGTGCCAGACTTAGGTCTTCACACTGTGAGGTCTCTAATTAACTGCAGCACCCGGAGTTGGCCAGACTGAAATCAATATATTAAGTCCCTATTGATGGTAAAAAAACTCCTCAAATCCACTAGTAATTTAGAAACAGGAGCAATGTATGAATATGAAAATACTATAATTTATCAGGTTTTTTTGGAGGTTGGTTGATGCTTTTCTCGATTTTGATTAAAGTAGTTTCTGTTTCTCTGTATATCACAGGACTGTACTACCACATCTCTTCATTTATCACACTATTATACTGAATTACTGGCTTAAGTAAATGTTCTGTGCAATAGCAGTGCCTGGTGTGTGTAACAGCGGTGTAGAGAATGTCACAGTGCAATACTGGGCTTTGGCTTTAGAGTAGTGTTGACTGGGCTATCCAAAGTCTTGCACTAGGGCTCAGTGCTCCTCTGTGCTAAAAGGGATTGTTTTTCCCCTGCTGCCCCAGACTAGTGGCCAGGGGTGCTTCCTTTGGTCACCTCACCAACCATCTCACACCACCAAGGAGCCCAGGCACCAGCTGATGTTGGCCATCAGGATAGGTGGACATAATGCAAGGAACTTGCCAAGAGTTGTTTGCAATCTTTAGATTAAAGGGGTTTGAGTACCTACTCTAATGCTAAGACGAACAATGAAAAAAAAAGTCAAAAACACCAGAGCTGCTTGTGCTCTGGGTCATCCTCTGTGAAACCTGTTCTTCTGCTTGGCACTTAGACCCACATAAAATGTTTTCCCTTTTGGGGTTCTTAGGTTCAATTAAGTATGAACAGTATGGCTTCTTCTGGAAAGCAATGAAAGTATTTGATATATCAAAAACCACAAGGGATTATAGAAAGTAGGCATGGACAAGGCTCACTCTTTAATGCTTTTTTATTAATTGATTCGATGAGTGACTGGTTGCATACTTCCAATGCAGATTACAGTTTGCAATGTTGTATGAAGCCTTGGCTATATTTTTTGCTAGCTCTGCTACATTCAGCTCTAGGTGAAGGGGATAGCAGCAGGACAGTGGTAAACTAGGTAGGGAACAGAAATGAACTTATTCACTGTTTCATTATTGTGATTATAGGCTTCTAGTTCATTCTGCAGCCTTTGTATCAATTTAAATTCCTCAGTGCTGTGATTGCTATGTAACTGAAGATTGCCTTCATATGAGTGCAAGATAATTTTACCATTTGATACGTCTGTTTCCTGTTGTATTACACGTCTTGTATTGGAGCATCACACACAAAATCTGTATCTGCGTCCTGAATGTGGTAATCTGCTTGGCCACATAAATTGCCACAATGAACATCTGTCTTGGGGATCATTATCCCACATCCAGGGTGTGCCCCAAATTAAATGTTTTCTTCCCCCCCCCCCCTCCCTTTCCCAGCTTGGGGGCATTGCGATGCTTAGGTAGCCCTGCAAAGATCCTGGCAGGGGATGGGGCTGGGAGTTGCTCTGTCTCTTCTGGTTCCAGATTGGTGCAGGGCACCTGTGTGTGACGAGAGCAGAGATCGGAGTGGCTTCTTGCCGGATCCCTACCCTGCCATGTGCTGCAGCGGCTGCTCCTGCCTGAAGTCCGCGACCGAGGCTGCCTCCCGTGGGTCTCCTGCCTGCTGCGTGTTGCCGCGGCTGCTCCTGCCTGAAGCCTGGGACTGGGAGCCAAGCCAGGGAGAGAAAGCAAACCAAAAGGCTCCAGCTCAGCTGTTTCATCTGCCGTGACTGCCGTTGAGAAAGGAGGTTGACACCAGGTAGCCACTAGGGTTTTCCTCTCCTGCCCTCAGTGTGAAAAACCAGCACCAACCTGGACCACGTGTTTGGAAAGGAGTATTCCTCCAGCACTGCCCCCATCTCTCCAGACATTTTTTTTGTTTGTTTTTTATTTCTCTGTGTGTGTGGGGGGGAAGCGGGTTATGACAGTTTAGTGCTTAACAGTTATTTACCTTTTTTCCCTTGCCTTGCGGGTGGGCATTCTGTTTGTTAATAAACCTTTTTTTTTTTCACTTTCATCTATTAGTATTCATTCCCTGTTGGTGGAAGGGGATTGTTAGAACCCTTTTGGAGAGGAAGATTCATTCCAGAGAGTCCTCTCTTAAATTTGTCTCAAAACTGAGACAACATCTCAGCCAGCAACTCTGGTCTGTGCACTGGATATCCATTTAAGTTCCATTTGAGATATATTTGAGTATGGTTTCTAAAGCTCTTCATAAAAGCATTTCTGGTTCAATGTGAGATCACCTTTTCATCCTGGTCAGAGGCCCCCGTGTGACAGGGGTATCTCATTAGCTCACTGTCATTGAGCACATGGGAGACTTGCCAATGGGGAAGAGAAAACCTTTTTCAGGAACTGGCCTGTGGATTACCCTGTCTGGAAAGAAGAGTGACCTAACCATTTTCAGAACTAAATCCGTAATTAATTTCTTTCATTTAAGCTCTCCTTCAGGAAGATTTTTCATTCCCTTGCCATTTATAGGTGGGAAAGCAGATAGGAGTCTAACACCACATACTGTCTTGAACACTGGTAGACAAAGCACAGACACACACCATCAGTGCAGCTATCAGGCTATGTTCCAAGATGACAGAAAAACTGTGTTATACTGCTAAAATGCCAGCTTGAGATACCTGTGAAATTATTAATTTAAGTAAATTTGGCACCTTATGTAAGTAGAGGATAATATCCTATTATGTGTGCATGAATCAAAAGTAGTATTCAGATTCTGTTTGTTCATTGGACTACTTATTCATGAAAACTTGAAAATCTGTAAAATTGTATATGCAAAGTTAGGTGATATTTTAATAGCCATGTCAATATCCATGATTATTATAGAAGTCCATTTCCGGGAGAAACTGTATTTCTTATTAATAGGGTATATAAAACTCATGGGAATCTGCTCTGATTGCTCTACCATCAGTGTAAAAAAAAGGAAGGTCAGGGGAAAAAAACCAAAAATTTCAATTACATTTACAGCAGCAGCTGAAGGGGAACAAAATCAATGAAAGGAGCATACTTATTAGAGACCTGCAGTTGCCATAAAAGTGAAACTAAATAATACTGACAGTGTCTGAACTTCAGATAAATTGCTTTGAATTCAGAATGGAAGCCTGGAGAAATAATGGAAATTATATTGCAGTTGTTGAAGAAAGGGACAGAACTTTTTATATCTCTTGCTCCTCCAGATTTTCTTGGTATTTCAGGGATCAAACACTGATTTGTTGTTTTATTATTATTTTGTGTATCTCTAACAGATGGAACAGTGCTATCAATCACCTTGGCACTGACTGGTTAGAGAATTATGTGGGTTTTAGAGATGTGATATTTCTTTTTGGTAGTCATCCAAGGTGACCCATAGTTAAGCTTGGTTCTTGTTAAAAACCCCCCAAACAACAAAATAGAAATGCAAGAGAGGGAAACAGACATGGTAAGATAACCAATTCCAGCTTACTCTTTCTCTCAATAACTCATCTAAAATTTTTTTCTGTGACATCTGCACTGAATGGAATCCTCTTCTGGTCCCTGTGAATTTCTTTACCAAGGGCAGCTGTACTTTCTAAGTTCTGTGCAGTTATCTGACTTTTTGGTTCTGAAAGACTCAAAATTTAGCTGTCATATGCCTTAACTCCATAGTTTAATTTCTTGAATACGCTTGAAAAAACCTGCTGCAATCTAAATTTTAAAATAATAAATTTTATAATAATTCTTTAGTTTCTTTTTGGCTGGAAATTTTTTCCATGGAAATTGCTTATGATTCTTCTCAGAGAGCCCTGAGTTAAAGACCAACCAGTATTCTCAAGTTACTTTTACATGAGCAGAGGAGGCAAGGAAAATTGAGGAACAACCAGAGTGCATTGGGAGAGAAGTTTCTCCAATGCTTATGCTTATGATATGAAACCCCTCATACCAGGATTTTGACCTTGGTGCTGTGCTTTCCAAATTACGTATTGTACATATTATTGCTTAATTAGAAACACTACAGTTTTTTAATTGTAATTTTTTTTCAGTTTTGTAGAACATATTTTAGATGCCGATAATTGCTAAGATATAAATATTTAATGAGTCATGCATTGTTGCTAATACCAAAGTGTTACACCATTTTATTGATGTAGAAAAAGTTCCTCCAAGTTTGCCTAAGGACTTCACATTACATTTGTGTGGAAAGAACACAAACTCTGGACTAAAATCCTTGCCACTGTACACTGAAATGGAATTTAAAATGCTACATTATGCTTCAAGAGAATGGAAAAAGATTGTGGTAAGAATGCAGTTGGTCTAAAAACTACCTTTATCAATAGGGTGACTATGACACCTCTTTTTATGAAATAAGTTATATTGGAAAACAAAGCAAAAGGAGTTCAGATATTACAACAGGCCTGCTGCAGTGCAAATTGCATCTTTGTGTGTGTTTGTCTGTGTGTGTGTGCGTGCGCACGCGCTGGGGATTCAGGAAAGATGTTAAATAGGAAGTTTGTCATTCCATTTGATTTCCTTCAAGTGTTAGGAAGATTTGGGTGCTGAATGGCATTCATCCATTGCTTCAAAGAAAAGAACTTTTAAATATTCTCTAAGTTTATTTCAGCTTCAAATTCAGTATGACAGATCACCCACTGTAATCCAATGTTTACTTCAATTCCTATCTTCAAAAAATTTTGCAGTTTTACAGTCTTCCATAACAAAAGGTCTTTCTGGTATTAATTATCTGGGGCAAATGGAGATAAGTGTACAAGTCTGAATTGCTGAATTTTCACATATTTAGCAATTTTTAAGAGCCAAAACCTGATGTAGTTCATGGTATGAACTACTTCATCATCTGGTTCTAATAAAATTAATAATTAATACATGTTAAAGTGTTAACACAAAAATTGAGTAAAAGGGTATTACTGAGACTGTGAATTGATTCACAGGATTAATTTATGATTCTGCATTGTGGATTATCTTCATGAATTTTTCTTCTCAAAATGGTTAATGATATGTTTCTAATGTGTATTACACCATTTGTACCAGTCAAGCTATAGAAAGTGAAGTTGGATTGCTATGCAAGTAGTATCCCAACAAAAATGATGCAGTCTCTTTGATGAAGGATGAAGCATTTAAAAGAGTTGTGTAAGCTCCTGGCTGAAGTGAGATATAGAGTTCACTGTGTGTGAAGGACTGTCTGCAAATTGGTAAGTGTGGGTGTTTGGGTTGAAGAGTTGTTGAATATGTTGAAGAGTTTGCCTATGAGTGAGTGTGTATCCACATACCATAGTTAACAATTTACCAGAAGTAATACACAATTTGATTACTCTGAAAAAACATCCAATATTCTTTTTATTTAATGGAAAACAATGTGCAGATATTCAGGACTCTTTCATTTGGAATTAAAATAAAAATTCTGTTTGTCTTATAAAACTTTGACTCCTTGAGATGTGCCACATCATGATCCATCCTTTAACATATGCTTTTGATTCTTTGCATTCTAAATGAGTTCAGGCCTAAATTATGGAATTAACTCTTCTTTATAATCTCACCACCAACCTTTCAGGTAGCTGTACTGTATGTCCTTTACAGGCAAATTGTTGAGATCTTTAAAGGGATTGTTTGATGAGGTGCATTCTGGAGACATATAAAAAAATAGCTGGAGCTTACAAAGAAGCATCTTTTTAGGTGGTATGAAATCTATCGGATCTATCTGCATTTATCATGTCCCTCAAAAACAAATAACTGTTATCCACGCTGATACCCTTTATACTTTTCTGAGCTTTCATGTGTTCTTCACTCCCTCCCCATACTGTTCCCATTTCTCATCTGGCAACAGAGAAACACAATAATAAACCCTTGGCATAGTTTATGCACAGAAGAAACAGCCATAAGTTTATCCAAGAGTAGATTTTACTTGGTTGACCCACTCCTAAAGCCAATCTTTCTTAATAGCTTATACAGGCTGGAGAATTTGTTGAAGCACATTTTCCATCTGGAATCCACAGCTGAGACATTTCTAGAAGCAGATAGTCCTCAACTTGCACATCAGAGAAGCAAAACAAGATGAGGGAAAAGCAAGGCAAGGTAAGGAAAGAAAAAAACGTGCAGCAGAAAATGGAAAAGAATAGAAAGGAAAGGGGAAGGGGAAGGGGAAGGGGAAGGGGAAGGGGGAGGGGAAGGGAAAGGGAAAGGAAAAAAGCAAGGCAGAAAAAGGAAAAGAATGGAAAGAAATGGGAAGGCAAGGCAGAAAAAATGGGGAAGGACGGGGGAGAGGAGGTGAGGGGAGGGGACGGGAGGGGAGGGGATGGGAGGGGACGGGAGGGAAAAGTACTTGGTCTTCTGTGATTTTTCCATCGAATCTTCCATGGCTTTATTTTTCATTATCTCAAAGGTTTGGTCCATTCTGATTCTTGTGCTGGGAAAGAGGCTGATGTGCTCTATAAGAAAAACGTTGTCATTAGGACCTTTATACTGACATGGAAAGTATCCCTTTAGTATGCACACCAAACCCATAACTCCATGATAGTATAGAATGAAGAGAGACTAATGAAATCTCTGTAGATCACCAGCAGTGGAAGAAACTTGAGGATGCAATGAATCCTGAAATGCTATCTGACTTCCCATATGAAGTGATTTTTGACACTTAAAAAAAAAAGAAAATTCTGTGTATCAGTGATGCTTTAGAGACTGGAGGATGCCTCAGGCTGTGTTTCATTCTTCCTAGACACACATTTTGCATCACATCTTACCAGTTGACATTAAATAAACCATCCAAGGGATAACAGTAAAATTAATTAAGCATATTGCTAGTTTTTTATCCTCGCATTTATTCAAACGAAAGCTGATAGTTGGAGGAGTTGGAAGCACAACAAAGAGCTGCTTTGATTTTAACTTCCATTGATGCCTGATATGGATCACAGGGTAAGTAGAAAGCTTTGGCTGAAGACCTTTATTGAAATATTAAAAATAATCTCTCATTCCACTAAATGTTCCACCAAAGTGGTTTTTCACTTAGATTCCAAGAATGGAAAGAATAATGATCTAATCTAAGGAAAATATGTATCAGAGGATTTTACATGGCAAATAAATGAATGAAAATTTAATGTTAGTCATTCTAATCCAAAATTTTTTCTAAGCATAAAGCTGCAGCATAATACTGTGTAGAAAGGGTTAGATGTGTTTTAATATCATAGTAAACTTCCCAGTCAGATGAGGCATATGCTGTCCTCAGAACACACTTTTCTACTCTATCTCTCTTGCAATGAAACTATCTGAAGGAATTATCTGAACACTTAATATATGACTCTGAGTACAGTAGGTTGAATCAAATGAACTCTTCAGTTGTGTTGTCATATTTGGTCAAATGAAAATATTTTCCAGTCATCCCACAAACCCTTCCCTCAAATTCCATGGGTTCAGGTGAAAATGCCTAAAATAAGTGAAGAATCTTTATCTTCCTGCAGCCAGTTTCTAAGAAAATTCTATCCTCTTCATCTGATACAAAGTGAAACTAAAATGAGGCTTCAGGAGATGGTTAGGGATTTTTTTCTTTCAAGACACCACCCCTCAGAAGTCCTAAAATAATGGAGTTTTGTTTCTCCAGAACTGAATTTATCTAGTTCTACTAAATTACTTTTCTTTTACAGGTAAGATTATGCTGTTCAAAAGTGAGACCTAAATTTCTGAATTGATTGAACAACCATTTCATGGAAAGCAGATAGTCAGTTAAAACATGGAAGAAAGAGAAACTGGCAGGGGTGAAAATGCTTAAAATTATAGAAGCAAACAATTTTGTTTAACACCTGCTTCATGACTTAGCTGAAACCTATGCTGACAAACATTGCTTGGCATAAAGTCAATACAGAGAGGCATGGAAGAGAGGCATGTATATATGAAGCTGGATACATACAGGTAGTATTTGTTTGATAAACTGTTGAATTGCAGGATGAGTAATGTTATTAATTTATCAAGCAGTTTCAATTGCTTTCTTGCCCCTGTTTGTTTATCTGCCTTGTCTGGATTTGTTCACAGGGTTGCAAGCCAGCATTGGAATATGACTTCATACGACATTTTTGTCTGTCTAGTGAAATGAAGCAACTCATTGCATGACAAAATGGGCTCATTTAAGATGCCCACTAATTTAATCTTACAGATTAATCTCATGATCTTTCTGTGTTTAAAAAAGCTCTGGAAGAATGCCTAGCTAGTCTCTGGGTGTCTGCTTTTCAATACTATTTACACACCTAATGATACAGGCAGACATCTGGTGGGATTTTCTTTAGCTCTGAGGCATCAAAATGAAAGGATTTAAGTGTCTAAATGCTGCTGCAAATTCTGCAGCCCTTATCTGTCCTTACCCGTATATTTGGGAACAAAAGGTTTTATTTTTAAAAGCATATAGAAAGCTACTTTTCTTCAAAGGAAGGTGGAAAACTAGCATCAGTAATAGAGGCGTAAGAAAAAAGCAGTTGGTATTCCTTGAATTTAAGTGCTGTTTATTCAGCAGTTACTTCTGTTTTCAGAGGCTCATTGGTAAAGTCTTTGTATTGCTTTGCTGAATTAGCCTGTTAATAGGAAAAATAACACTTCACTCTTAGTCTCCGTACTTTGACCTCAGCCTGACAGAGAAAGTGGAAGATAAAGGTAGGAATAACACCAGTGTATAACAACCATGTGTGCGGCCTGATCTTTAGTTGAGAAAAACTTGTCATTGGTATCCTCATTCTTAAACCAATAAAAGAGACCGAGAAAAGTTCAATTTCGACAATTTTTCCCTGTCTTTTCTGTTTGTAGCTGAAAAAATTCTGGGTATTTTTATTACTGAAACAGCCATTGTAATGAAGGCAACCATTGTAATGAAAGAAATCATCATGAGGGGTATGCTTTTCTCATAGACTGAAGCACAAAGGCCTACAGTCAACTTGCTTAATATTTATGATTTAACTTTATTTTTTCATTTCAAAAGTCAATTTTACATTAATAAGGTAGAACAATATACCATCAGTCTTATCGGCAATAACAAGCTTCAGCCACAATATATAGTACATGGAGGCTTGCCCTGTCCCACTGTAAGGGGAGTCAGGGAAGATTCTTTTTGATAGATTTCTCGGACGAAATCAAGCCCATATGCAGCAAGTATCATATCTGTTTATTAATAAAGAAACATAAGTGCTCTTACTGGAGCGGGATAGAAAAGAGAGCAGAGAGGGGGAAAGAGAGACGCAGAAAGGGACAGAAGACAGGGAGAGATGTTACTGCTAGAACCCTGGAGCACCCTGTCAGCGTCTGCTTGGCAGGCAGAGCGTGTGTGCTGGGAGCCACGGTGAGCCTGCACGCCTCCCATGGTGGGCTGGGCATGACTTCCAAGCAGTGGCGGGCCGTGTGCCTCTTCCATCGGCGCGGAGCAGGGGGAGGCGGCGGCTGGTGGAGCACGTTGTCGTGGCGACAGGCAGCTCGGGGGTGCAGACAGGGAAAAAAAGGCAAGGAAGAAGCAGGACTGCAGGGAGAAAAAGGCGGGGGGGGGGGGGGGGGCCGAGCTGAACCTCCGGGCAAGCCCCCACTCCCAAGAAACTAAAAAATGACAGGACACAATTGCAGTGCAGTTAACTGCTTTTATGTACTCCTATAGCCCCATTTCCCAGGCGTTTTTTCCTGGGCATCCAGGGACCTGCCCCGCCTGCAAGGGTGGGTTGCTTGCAGCCCAGTCACGGAAGTTTTCGCTGATTGGCTGTCAGACAAAGTCCCCCCGGCGAGAGGGCTCCCTCCATTTTCTCCTAGCTGCCTCCTGCACATGATCATTTTTCCACCCCGTGTCAGAAACAGCATATGATATGGAGGCATAAATAAAAATTGAATTAGTTCCTTTCAAGCTAAACATGCAATGCAGAAAGTAACAAAAAAGTAAAATACTCATCTGCTGAATAGTTTGATCTATGCATGGAATGAAATTTTGTAGCGTAGAATAGAATAGAATAGAACAGAACAGAACAGAATAGAATAGGAGTAGACTAGAATAGTTCCACCTGGAAGGGGCCTACAGTGATCACCTGGTTCAACTGCCCAACTACTTCAGGGCTGACCAAACATGTTAAAGCATGTTCAACATGGGGAGACTTGGGACATCAACCACCTCTCAAGTAAACCTGTGCCAGTGTTTCACCATCCTCTTGGTAAAGAAAAGCTTCCTAATGCCCCATTTAAACTTCATGTGTTGTAACTTTGAGCCATACCCATGGCATCCCAGGGAGAAGGGCTCACCACTTCCCTCTCCCCATTTTTCTCCTTAGGAAGTTACAGAGAGTGATGAGGTCACCTTCAGTCTCCTTTTCTCTGCATTAGACAAGCCGAAAGTCCTCAGCCTCTTGTCAGATTATATGTCTTCCAGCCCTCTCCCCAGCTTGGTTTTCCTCCTCTGGAAGCATTTGAGGACCTTGGCATCCTTCTGCAGTGGTGGGGCCCAGCACTGCACACAGTGCTCCAGCTGAGGCTGCACCAGTGCTGAACACAGAGGGACAATAGCCCCTCTTGACAGGCTGGCCATGCTGTGTTTGATGTTCCTCAGGATGTGACAGCCTTAGAAACCAGCACTTGGACTGGTTCAATTTCATGCCACTGATGATTGCGCAATGCTCTAATCTATCCAGATCCCTCTGCAAGGCCTCTTGTCTCAAGAGAGTCAACAACACCTCCTAATGTGGCATCATCAACAAACTTGGTAATAAGGCCTTCAACTCTCGCATCCAAATCATGGATCAAAATATTAACCAGCCCTGGGGTGAGGATTGAGCCCTGAGGATCACTGCTGTGGCTGCTCAGTAGAGAAGGATGCTGTGAGGAACAGTAACAAAAGCATCACTAAATGCCAGAAAATGCATCCACCACATTCCCTTCATCCTGAGTGGGTGACCTTATCCTGAAGGAGATCAGGTTTGTTAAATAGCACGTTCCTTTATTAAAGGATGGTGACTGCCTGATTGAATTGTCCTTTAAATGCCTTTCAATAGCACCCAGTCTACCCATCTCCTGCATAATTTTTCATGTGTTGAGCTTAGACTCAAGTGTGTAGGTTCCTGGGTCTGCTCTCATATCTTTCATGTAAACTGGAATAGCATGGGCCAGCTTCCGGTTAGTGCGGAGTTCCTCAGACTTTTCAGACCTTTGGTAGCTGATGGAGAGAATTCCTGCCATAACATCCCCCATCTACTTCAGTTCTCTGGGATGTATCCCATCAAGTCCCACGGTCTCATGAACATTCTGCTGATACAGCTGATCACTGACAAGTTCAGTGTCCAAACAAATGGGAAGTCGCTGTTCCCACACACATGGTCCTCCGACTCAGGGGATGAGACAGTCCAAGGTCTACCAAGATTATTAAAGATTGAGGCTAATAAAAAGCACTGAATGCCTCACTTCATTTTACAGCCCTATTTGTCAGGTGACACCTCTTGTTGACATTGTCAACAAGCATCACTCCAGTACTTTCTCAGACCTCCTCGTGCTATTAATGTCCCTAAACACCGCTTCTTGTTGCCAGACACAAAACTGGTCAGTTTCAACTTGAATAGAGCCTTTCATGTCTTCCTCTGGCATAAACACACACCACAGGTTTATCTTCCTACGAAGCCTGACCTTGCTTCCGGAGACCTTACAATTCCTTTTTTTCTCTGTAGCTATGTGAGGACTTCCTGTTCAGCTGAGCTGGCCTTCTTGCTTGCCTTATGGCACAGTGGAATTGTTCCTTTGCTTCTAAAAGGAGGGTTCTTAAGACTGAAAAGTTCTCACGATCTCCTCACCCAACAGAATCCCAGGTTACTCTGCTAAGTAGCTCCCTGAATGACTTAAAGTTTGCCCTCCTGAAGTCACAACTCTGTTGTGATTTTCTCTGATTATGTTGAAAATGTTAAACTCAACCATTCCATTATCTGCAACCAAGATAACCCCTTACTGTCTTATGCACCACGACTTCTTCTCTATTCACAAACAGCAAGTGTAGAAGGGCATTGTTCCTAGCTGATTCTTGTAGTACCTGTGACAAGAAGTTATCTCCTACAATCCAAGATTTCCCAGGACCTGCTTTTTGCAACAGTATGGTATTCCCAGTTGATGCCTGTGAGTCGAAATCTCCCATAAGGACAAGGGTTACCAATCTGGAAATTTCTCCTAATTTCCTGTAGAATAACTGATTGGTGCTTACATCCTGGCTTGGCGGTTGGTATTAGACACCCACTATATCATCTCCTTTGTCTTCTGTTCCACTAATCCCCACCCAGGTGCTTTCAACCACGTCATCACTGACTGTAAGTAATATGTCATCAAACCTCTCTCTTCCATGTAGTGTGATATCTTTACCTTGTCTGTGCAGCCTACCCCTCTGAACAGCCTGTAGCCCTCCATTGCTGCACTCCGCTCAGGGGCCTCGTTCTACCAAGTCTCACTGATGGTGGAATTTTAAGTTCGGGAGCTGACCAATCCTGCCATTTCATCCTGTATATTTCTCATCCTGTGTGTGATTGTGTACAAGCATTTCAGATGTGCTTCTGAGCCCTCTGTGATCCCAGGAGCAACGTATATGTTTCCACTAGATTTCCATTCCCTGGTGATACCATGACAACCCTTGGCTTACCTACTGCAGTCCTGTTGGTATACCTTTGCACCATCAATTCTGGTTTAAAGATCTCTTGGTCAGCTCTGCTCACCTACGCCCAAAGGCATGTTTTCCCCATCAGGACAGGCAAATCCTGACAGGATCCAATATACCTTGTCTCTTGAAGGCTCTTCCATGATTTAAAACCCCACAGTTTTGTGAGAGGCATAAGTCTTGGAGACAGGTATTGATATCCTGGCCTCGATAATATCTTCTAACATCTCCTTTAATTACTGTGAGGATTGAGGAAAATACCCCTTGTGCTCCCACATACTTTGTCATTCTTTGCAGGGCTCTGAAGTCTCTTTTGATTGAACTCGGACTTTTGGTTGCATGGATACATAAAGATGTGGATACATAAAGACATATGAAGCCACATAATGTCAAACCCAGTATGTTAAAAAATACTGTAATTTCTCCAAGAAAAATGTAAAGTCTCCCTGATTTGTGTGAGATTTGCAACACTTGCTTGACAACCCTTCTGTGTCTTGATTTTGGGTGTGGAGGGAAAAATAATCCTCAGATATAGGAGGACTATTCGTAATTTTCTGTTGTTTTATTACTGTTCCTTTTCAGAAAAAGAAATCCTATAGTGTTTTTTAAAAAATAATTTTTAACTCATCTTTAACTCCTTGAATCACAGACCTGGCAATGTAGTGAACTTAGATGCAACCCAAAATGTCTACTTACTTTTCCCTCGTACAAACACTGTCTGCATCTGTATTACGCAGCCAGTCTGTTTTAAAGAGATCAAAGTACTGTCACTTCTTGTTGAGGGCACTACAATGCCAGATAGTCAGAGGTACTGGACAAGTACGAGAAATCCCTATTTATGAATATGAAAGTATGGAAATAGCTGTATTTCTTCAGGCTATGGGCCTGTAAAGAGACAGATTCTGTCTCTGAATTTCTTTGGAAGAGGAAGTGTAAAACTGGTGCAAATATGTCTGCTACTTGACCCTAATAAATGTGTATCCTCCAACTCTATGCAGCACAGAGCATTTCCTGGACCTGCTATGATTTGTCTGCTTGATAAACCTCAGTGGATCTGTCTTCCAAGTGCTTAGCAAATTCTCCCTTAAACCCATTTGAACTTCTTTTTTCCACAGCACCCTTTGTCAAAAGGTTTAGGGAGTGATTTTGCGAAAAGCCATTAGGAAATCCAGTCTGTAACAAATGAAACACTTTATGAAAATGTTTGTTGATCCCTTCAAAAAATCCCAAACCATGTATAAAGATGGATGTTTACTTAGAAAAGTAGTGTTGCTTAGTCTGAAGTAAAATAGATTTATCTAGATATCTACTAATTAATTCTGTCCTTTAGTGTGATGGCTATTGATTTTGTTTCCTCTTTTAATTTTCTCAGTTTGAATGCTGCATTTCATAGCTTACTGATGAGTTTGTTTCAGCTTATTTGCTGACCATATACAAAAATAGGGTCCCCTGCTAATCTTGATGTTTTGTGAGGTTTAAAGTTCTTAATTTTTCTTTATTTTCTGGGTTTTTTTTGTTTGGTTTGTTTGGTTTTAGTTTGGGGTTTGTTTTTTTTTTTTGCGAGAGCAGTTTATTAACGCAGTCTTAGTTGTTTTTTTTAATGTTAAATATTAAAAAAATCCAGTCCAAAATTCTGCTATTGTAGAGTCCCACACAAACAATACTTTGAGCAATGGCTGTTCGATTACTGATAATCATCTAAACCCTTAAACTTGCCAGTTAAATTCAATTACTGAACTTGGAAGCTAAAACCCAAATGCTATTTGCGCGGTTTCGTGATCTTATTAGGTTACTTGTAATTTTTTTAGTTTCCTGTCTCTCATCTGATCCTCATTTACCACATAACATCCAACTCATTAGAAGTAATTTTGATGTAAAATCACAGCTTTTCCTATCTTGGAGGTGTACTTTGTGTTTGAGGCATCCCCTCCCCTCCCTTTCCTCCCCCTCCCCTCTCCTACCCCTTCCACCTTTGAGTTTTCCAGTGCAGTTGTCTGAGGTGTAAGTATTACATTAACTGAAATTAAACAAACCATTTTCCAAAGCTATTGGCAATAGAGCATAACCATAGCTTAGAAATGGATGATCTTTGTATCCTTCCTGTTATTCTGTTTAAATATGTTGGGAGCGGGCAATGAAAATTGACTCTGGCACCTTTCCTGCCTATTATTAAAGGTCAAATCCCCACAATGACCTGAAGTACATACAACAGCTTTTGTCATCTGCAGAGCTTTCAGACCTTTGCTAATTTGATGGAGATTGGCCAAAGACTAGGGAAGACAGAGTCCTGACTGAAAACATGTATCCATGCATGGACTAAAAGGAAAGTAATGATGATGAGAAAGCAGTTGGTGAAATGCACAGAGAAGCCAAGAAAATTAAGGAGATATACTCAGGGGTACATAACAATTCTCTGGATAAAAAATGAGGCAGGAAGAGGTAGGAGTGGTCTTGTGGAAGAGAGGCAAGATCATCTGTAGTACATATTTGTATCGGACAGAAAAGCTTTAAAACTAGAATGATGTTATCCTGCTATAAAACTTTTAAACCTTTTTGCTATGAGTTACTTCTTCCTCTCTCCCAGTACTTTGTCAAGACTGATGAATCATGGTGCACTTACTCCAGCTAAAACAAATTTTGAATTTTAGAGCCTCAGTTCTTTCATGTATTTTTCCTCCTGGACTTTCAAATGGGAAGATTTACACATATTGAGATTAATGTGCAACCGAACTCAAGAATTCATAGCTGAATATTTGTTATTTTGAAAAAATTGTAAATAACTGGAAAGGTAAATGTATCTTTTTAACCTTTCAGAATAATGGTTTTGGCTCTGCTTTTTATTTTAAATTAGTGGGATATAGCAGCATGATAGCAAAGTTTTACAGGGCATACGGTGTAGAACTGTGAATTTTTTCTTTAATGCAAAAAAAGATAATAAGAGGTGAAAACTGGTGGTTGTTAGTGCCTGAAATAAATGAATAATGAATTTGTAAAGGAAAGGAAAGAAAAATAACAGCAGCAATTTATGAATTGGAAACACAGTAAACCAGTTATTTTTTTATTTTGAGTGAAAAGGGGGAAATGACATAAACAATGCAAGACCCCTACACCAGAGAATATATTTTGCTTGACTGTCATCTACACTAATTCTGAATGAAAAAGAAGTCAATAAATCAGTGTAAGAATAGTGTCTTTGAGAATTCCGTTACAGTGCTCATGCCAGGTGCAGGAGCCTACATGAAAACCAGGACTAATTAAAAAGTTTTGTGGGGCCTAGAGCCAAGTCAAGACTTGGTGTCTCTCACCATAGACTTTCTTTTCTGATTGCTTGTAGGGTATCACCACAGCTCATGACCTTACTTCTAGAAAAATTAAATACTGATTTGATGGACTGGATATTGAAGGTTTGGGAAGGGAAGGTTTGGGAGGGGAAGGTTTGGGAAGGTTTGGGAAGGTTTGGGAAGGGAAGGTTTGGGAAGGGAAGGTTTGGGAAGGTTTGGGAAGGTTTGGGAAGGGAAGG